>JAXIVJ010000794.1:0-178736 GCA_036785665.1 Chirona hameri
TTGCAAAGCCCATTGCGGTATCAGTTTGCGGCGTACAGAATACATGAAATATAAATAATACATTTACTAATTAATAATAATTAATATTTAATTACATTAATTTCATTTAATAACTAACTTTTCCATACATTGCATGCCATTCCATTCACCTTGCTTATTGTTCCACCCATATAATGACATCGCCAATGTCTCATTTGTGAAAAGCAGTATTCAGGATATGTGGATCGACGATTTGTTTAGGATGGTGAGCTGAAGACGGTTCTATACCATGATATCCCAAATTTGGAAATCGGATAATACCGGCCAGCTAGTTGGGCATTCCCCACAGCGAACATTTTCTGTGTAAATCAAATATTTCAAGTTAGAGCCTCTTCAAATGTATTTATCATATAAGAAATACCACGTAAACTAAAACGTATATGAGAAAACAAAACATCTAACATCGAACAAGCATATTATAATGAGGTTGGTAATGTTGAGAAAAAAAGTAGATTTAAGGTTTGTGGAAATTGGCCTTTAACAGAGAAAGGTGAGCACTGTCGGCAATTATTGCAATGATTGCAAGGTATTATCGTCGTGTCTATGATTGTCGCTTATTGTTTGGGTAATACATTTGTTCGATGATTGAAATGACATCGATTTGGTTAGCTAAACCCTTGTTATTGTGGTCGATATTACCTCGTTGGTTGTTTTTCCATGCTGCAAGATTCTGGTGTGCACACTCTTTTTTAAAAGAGTGACAAAAGCAAACCGTTTTCGTGCACAATGAGCTACTCATGTTAATAGTTTTATGTTTTGGCATGTCTCAACGATTTTCAGGAAATGGTGTACATTTATTATGAACATTTACATTTTCTCAAACACTCATAACTTTTGATACACTTGTGAGGATATTCAAAACCGAATTGATTTGCAGTTAATAAGCTGAAAGTCGAATTGATTATCCATCCGCCATAAGTGCAAAGGTATTACAAAAACGGATCTAATAAACGTTTGAGGTGAGGCAAAAATAAATTTCAAGAAATTGTAATTCCATTTTTAGGTGTCTGGGGCTACCCACCGGTCGGGGATACCCCACACATACAAAGCCTTACGGAAACGTCTAAACTATATCTACGTTACTTTTATCGGAATGTGTCCTTTTAATGCTTATACAGATAAAATTGATTCACCTAGTACTGGGTCCAATATTGGAGTAGCTTCCACAGTTCTTTGAAACATCTTCAAGAGCTTCGGTGCCCCCCCCCTTCCACCGTTATTATTGCTATGATTTTTTCTTTCATATATGCCTCTTTACAAATCTATCAACTTCCTACATTACTTGTCCGATCATCGTAACATTCTATTCAATCCGTTTTTGTCAGTCAGCAAAGCACGCTAAAATAACGCACACGATGACGATAATTGCGTTCACCTGAAATAGACATAGGCTACGGGCCCGGCCTGCCCAGTCCGGCCTGCCCGGCTCCGAACTCGCGGCTTCTCGGCCCTCCGCGAGCGTCATGCCCAGAGGGCATTGACCCAGCTGACCCGGCCCGCACGGTTCAAACCACGTGACCAAATTGCCTGACGCTAGCCTTTACGCAGGAGCCCCATTCATTCAGCCGACCTCCACCAACCCCAGTCGCGCGGCTGATTCGAGAGCGCTGATTGGCCGCGTGCGGTCATGGCTGGCTGGGGCATCATAGGCGTATGTAGGAATTAAGTTACGAACTTAGACGATAGATGGCTCTGAAGATTGTTCGCAAATTGCAGAAAATTGGGTGATTGGAAAATAAAAAGAGCGATTCATATTTAGGTAGACAAAGCCAGCGTGTTACTGCGGGCAAACACATATTGTACTGGAGTTGCTGTGTATTCACTGCCTCATTTGTTTTGTCCCCAGACACTCACTGAACCCTCAAGTTACTGTTCATGTTCATGCTGTGTCGAGTAAAGATAATGGCAGTGTGTCGACGCAGCTCATGACTGTATTTGTGGAGACTACAGCACATTGCTTGAGGCTCATACCTACTGATCAGGGACAGAGTGAGTAAGACTGTTGTATATTTGGGATGAGTGTAGCTGCATTTAAGTTGGGTGTACCCTGCTGTCATACTGTGCTGCTATACTGAATGGTTTTGACATCCTTACTGTGAAGCATTGCCTGCCAAATAGGGTGCAGCTGCTTGCTGATTCAGGCGACTACTTGTGCCTTTCATTGTCGTTTTGCACAGTAACGTATAAAACACGGAAGTTGAGTCGTGCTGGTTTATTTCGCATTGTCATAGGTCACTGGTCAGCAATTGTTCATTGATGCTCAGGCATTAGATTGTAAGCACTTGTCCACTGTGTGCTTCCCAGGATTTTACGGCAACAGCGGCAACGGTGGCTACTGTGAAAATGGCAACATGTAAAGTAATTCAGTGACAATATAGAGCAAAACCTGTTGACTGTTTTCCTGCCAACCACTGGCCGCCACAAGCGACCAGCACACAAAATTTCGAACGATTCTTCCAAACGGTTTAGAAGATATAAGCGATTTGCTGAATAGTCACTAGTACCTACCATTACTTTTGCAGTGACCTGTACAATGTCCGTAAGTTTCGTTTAAATCGGCGTGTTCCACCAATTTGCTGAATGTGAATGATTTAAAATAAGTGGAAAACTTGACGGCCTCTGTGGACTGTATTTTTGAGTGTCACGTAATGACACTTTCTGGAAATCTGCGGACAACCTTTCTGTATGAGGATGCAAAGTCGCTAGCTAATATGTGCGTTTCTTTTTTACTTATTGTCTTCTGAATGACTGCATGTTAACATGGGAGAGGGGGTAATTTTTCAGGTTTTAGGGCCTCTTACTCGATAACCTTTGAGTGTCATGAATAGTGACCTATATATTCTGAAAGAGCATGTTTTTCTCTATTTGTTTGCATAGTTGCATTGAATTTGGTGCGTTCTGGTGAATGTGTCGTTTGAATGTGAATGTGAATATCATGAAACTTGATGTACGTTGTTGAGGGAAGCTGCGAGCTGTTGGTGGTCCTCCCTGTATGCCGTGTACTGTCACTGAGTGAAACGGTGGATACCGGCGTTGGCAGGCCGGCGAGAAGAAATACTCAGGTGTGTGCTGTTGTAGCGTAGGCTCGACCCTAGCTGGGCCTATTGCATGTTGGAATTAGATGCATCCAGGTTGTATGCTAGACTAGCGAAGCCGTCCTCCAACATGTAAACATGCATGCATAGTGTCCTTGGCTGCTCGTAGAAGCATTTCACTTCCGTAATACATATATCATTTTTGCCTTATGGCAAGACTAAAAGCTGAATTTTTAGTCGGTTTAGCTTGTAATTGCTTGCGATTTGTATCTAACATGTGTTATATGTCGTTTATCTCAGGCCACGTAGATAACGCGGTTCTTCGTTATTTTGTAGTGCATTCTGTTGGCGCGACGTGTGGTCGGTATCTTTGCCAGTTTCTGCTGCCTGCGGTCTGGGTATGTGCAATTATTTCGAATGTGTTGCAGGATGTGCTCAAGTAATGCAATGGAATGTGATACGGGTGTGGGGAAGTTCGGCACTATTTGCGTGTCATATGTGCTCGAATATATGTAGAAAACAGCTACAATGTCTGATGCTGGTCATTCATTTGTTAGATTGCGGAAACTTGGAAGTGAAGAGGTTGTAACCAGTGGCGGCTTGTGGTCCTCAAAGTATCTGAGGCGCAACTTTCAAGTCGGAGGCAACGGGAAGCCGATACGCCCGCATGCCCGTATGAAATACTGGAAGTTTCAAATCTCTCGAACAAACTCAAACTCTCTCGGACTCTGCTTTGGCACGACCCCAAACATTTTTGGAGGTAAGGTCACTTGACGTGACCTGGTAACCTGACCTGAGATGACCCGAGTTCAAAATGTTAACACAATTTAGATTTTGGGTAATTGATGCCAGAATGGCTGTGCCAAATTGTGCGGTGCTGCGCTTCGTATTTTCCTGTTATTCCCGAAAGACGTATTTTCCTGTTATTCCTGTTATTCCCGAAAGAGAATGGGGCAAAATGACCCCCTCCCAACCAGGGCGATAGTTAATATATTCGTCGAATACAAATATTTTGTATTAACCTAAAAAAAACGCTTCCCTACATAAATATCTTATCTATATCAACTCTGTAAATTATCCAGCCGTCGAGTTTAAACTAAATCGTACCCCAAACCGTATATTCCAAAGTGGCTCATGACATTTGGGGTGACACACAAGTGAGCACTGCTGAGCTAATCGTACTACCTGGTACCAAACGTCGCCCTTAAGGGCTGGCTTACACGATGCTGGTAAACGTCTTGCCATTGAAGTAGATGACCCGTTATGCATATATTGACCCCGGATATGGTTAGAAGAAGCAGTAGCGAACATGGCAACATGCATTTTTCAAATAAATAGTATTTGGAAGTGTTCGAAACTCAATATAGAAAACTCCTGGACTTCCGTAGCTTTAACATGTAAATACCCTCGGGCGTCGTCGTTGTGACGTCACGGGAGATTGACAGGCCTAGTCGGAACTAAACTTCGCCACGTCCTGGCCTGATCTACTTTGGGAGTTTGGTGCAAGAGGATGCAAATAAAGGTGGGTAAAATCGGGCTGCGCTGGGGTAGAATTTCGGGATAGATTTTCGGGGTTATTTTTTTAGCCAGTTGGTGCAAGCGAATTTGGTTATTTTTCGTGTTCGCAATGTGGTTAATTTTGGTGCAAGAGGCCTCAGATGCAACCGCATTGCCCCCCTCCCCGAGCTGGCCGCAGAGGCGCCGGCTCCCCCGCACAGTAGCCAAGGAAAGGGATAACAAGGGTGCTATAAACCTCTTCCGCGACCACCTGGCTTTCACCCGCGACCCGACGGAATACGCCCCGCCGAAACCGGACCGAAAACCTACGTAGAGGCGACCAGACTCCACCCCAGATGTCGCCACCAGTGACAGTTTTTCAACATCTACTCCATTCCCGCGAGGTGGACCACTGGCCAGGGAACACGAGGCTTCCAGCTGGCTGGCCCCCGCCTGACGCAGCGCTGCACGATAGGATGATGCAATGCCACCACCGTTTGGGGCTCCGTATCCTTCTATGGAGATATTAAAACGTTCTTCCTCTCAGTTGTCGAGAGAAAAAAAAATACCAGAAGCATCCGTGAATACCGTCTTGATGAGCCAAACGCCGGTCGTCCGAGTGTGGATCCCACAGCTCACCCAGGCACTGCTGAGCTAAGTGAACCCGGAATCTCACAGAACGGGTACGATTCAGATCCTTGGCAGATCTGCAGGCGAAGTTCAGCGTAATACGGGAAGCGTGACAAAGTCCACCGCAAGCCTAGGTTGTAGCTGAATCCCGTGTCTGGAGAAGGAACAGTAGATTTGTCGCGCTTCCAAATCTTTTAGGAGTCCGCTGGATTTCAGTATACGGTCGTGAAAGTTCTTTCCATCGCCAGTTTGATGCAGTCATTAGCTGACTATGATAGCACTGCCGCGAATGCGGTGTCACCAGGAACAGTGCACAAATTTCCTCGTCTCCACTCAGATCGACGGGCCTACTGCACAGCTGTCCAAGACCCTGCAGCAGAATATGGCAGCCTTCACGCCCGGCGCGGTGGAGAACCTGCA
The DNA here is from genome assembly GCA_036785665.1 of Chirona hameri. Lineage (NCBI taxonomy): Eukaryota > Metazoa > Arthropoda > Thecostraca > Balanomorpha > Balanidae > Chirona > Chirona hameri. The sequence continues at coordinate 5,622 of JAXIVJ010000794.1, forward strand.
GCGGGTGGTTGCCATCACCGGGACGCGGCAGTCGCGCCTGGTCAGTACGCCTGATCAGATCGTGCCCGCTGGCGCTGTGTACCGCCTGTCCAGCCGGTCGGCGCGGGCACGGCGTCACAGGATTGACAGAGCCGCGGGCCGGCCGACCCGGGTTATCCACCCATGACACAAACCTGCTCCTCCTCGTCTATTGTATTATTGTCTAAACAAACTAACTTGTCTAGTCTACATTCTGCAATCAGACAGACATGTCCCTAGGATTGCAGAACCCACCTGGTAACGTCGCGCCGGGCCATTTGGGCGTCTCCGTCTCCGGCGGAGTACAGGCCGGTCATCTCTCGCACCACCAGCCGGAGCACGCCAGCAGTGAGCCGATGCAGGTCGGGCACCGCGGCCTGCATGCGGCCCCAGATGGCGCGCTGCCGGGAGCGCAGCTGCGCGGCGGCCTGCAGGCGGCGCCACGTGTCTCCGGCAGCGGCCATCTGCCGCCAGGCGACCTCCAGCGCCGCCACCAGTTGCTGTAGCTGGGTCAGCAGCTCCGCCTCCCGGCGTGGACGGCGCAGAGTCGGGGGACGCAGCGACAGCGCGCCGTCCGCCAGCGGGGTCAGCGGAGGCAGCAGCGGCGGGACGGGGCCGTCTGTTCAACACTCAGACGGCACGGCGGGCAGGTCAGACCGCACAGTGGCCTCGGCCACGTCACAGAGCCGGTGCACGGCGCGCTGCAGCTCCGAGAACTGATGGAACGACAGGCGCGCGCCCGACTGGCGCAGAGCTCACTGAATCCGCCTGGGCGGACCGTACAGTCACACCACTGCCCGTCCTCGTTCGGTCCAGTGAAAACGTCGGCTCCATTACAGTACGAACCTGTCACTGATTGGTCTGTCCGTGTCACTGATTGGTCTGTCCGTGTCACTGATTGGTCTGTCCGTGTCACTGATTGGTCTGTCCGTGTCACTGATTGGTCGACTCAGCTGTTCTACGTCACTGATTGGTAGCCACAGCTAATCTGCGTCACTGATTGGTCACCACAGCTGGTCTGAGCCTCTGATTGGTCGCCACAGTTAGCCTCCACCGGGTGACGGTTCCCGTCCGCCTCCTCTAGTTCACTGAGCGCCGCCTCCAGCTCTGACCAGTCATCGCTGTCCTCCTGGGTTGGCAGTGGGGTCCGGCGGCCGGCCAGCGTCTGCTGCCGCTCCGCCCAGGAAGTAGTCGTGACCAGTAGCTGGCCGGTTAGCCAGAGCAGCTGGTGCGCCAGCGACGCCGGCAGCCGCGCCGGCTCCAGCTCGCCGTGCGCTAGCCGGTCGCGCAGCCGCGGCCCGGCCGGCCCCACCAGCAGGTCACACAGCTGGCAGAGCACCGAGTCGCCGTAGAGGGCCGCCGCCGCCGGCCACCAGGTCGTCCAGCGTGCTGTAGAGCGTCTGGTGCTCGGCGGTGCGGCGTCGCTCCGGACAGCCGGCGAGCCGACAGAACGCCAGCCGCAGACAGTGCTCCAGCTGCGGCAGCAGCAGCACCGCACACTGGCCGAACCTGCAGGCACAGCCAGCGGCCGCCGTCAGCAGACCAGGCACACGGCGCAGGGCACCTCCCAGCCACCGAGACTGCGCGCACTCGCAAACAACCACTAAAAGGCACTTAGAATGCTGGGGCAATTAACATAAATGTGTCCTACAAGAGTGAAGAGGTAATAACAAGACTGTATTGTGCATACGTTAGAACATATTTGGAGTATTGTGTGCACGCCTGAGGCCTGTTCGGCTTTGGCATCTAATAATATCCGACTGCGCATGCGCAGTAAGGCGCACTGAGCCTGGGTGGAGGCTAACTGGCATATGATGTTAGAAACTACGACGTCATCTCCCATCATGCTTCTCAGAATGTCTAAGCCAAAAAATGTCTGGATGTGCCCGACTTCGGAATACAATTTATACGATATTAGCGACGGGCCAAAATAAGCGGGCACATATCGCGGGAACAGGTGGATTTTGAGAAGATGAAGATGAAGCAACTCACTTCATCAGCTGATGATCACGGCCTTCGGTGACATGATTCATGACGTCATCATCGCTACTTTCTTGGTCTTCCATGAAAGCATTGTTGATTAAATCAAAGAATTGAGGAATTCCTCTTCGCTTACCTTCCATCCCAATCCCAATATATAAATAAATTATCATAAACAATTCAAAGGCATGTATTGCAGGCATCACAACGGGATTACAAGATAGCTACAATAAAGAAAACAGAAATCAGAAAGCTTATAGAAAAGCTGCTGCAATTTTTTATAGGCCACTTCTTCATTGCAAATGCAATTGTCCCAAGATTATTTGGCCTATCTATGACGTCCTCAAAGGTGGCATGACGTCACTAAAGGTGTGACATCACTTAAGCCAATAATATGCTTAATAGGGGGCCAGTAGGGTGTAGTAGTGTAGGGGTCATCCCCATAGGGCTGATAAAATCCTATGAATGATCTGGGCGGGGGGGGGGACCAGACTTTGGTAATCATCCAGTATGCAAAACTTGGCAAGTTTCGACAAGATCTTGTCGGGGCAGGGTTGGCACCAACACATCAAAATTGGGGCAGCTTTTTGAAAATTTGGGGGCAGCTTGTGAAAATTTGGGGGTAGGTTTGGAAATTTGGGGGGCAGCTTTTAAATTTAGGGGCAGAATTGTAAATTTAGGGTCAGCTTTGGCAATTTTAGCGCAGCTGTCAACTTTTTGGGGCAGAAGTAACAATTTACCGGTTCACATAAAACGATAAAACGTGATCGTTATTACGACCCCCCTCCCCCGGTCAACAGCTTTTGGCTGTAAAAAGTGAATCCATATACTAGATAAAACGTGATCGTGAATACCCCCCCCCCCATCAACAGTATTTGCTGGACTGAGGACCAAAATTTCCTCCTTGGGAAAAAAGGAAAAAATTCTGCCCCAAATGGGGCAGCTTGCTGTCCCATTTGGGGTAGGATTTGGGCTGCCCCAAATATCTTGATGTTCCTGCCACGTTTTGCATACTGGGTAATCATGTCGCTGGTGCCACCCTTACAATTGAATCAAGGTTCAAGGTTATTGTCACCATTGTTGATCTGGTGTCATGAAAGCCTGTAAGACGTCACCTGATTTTGATTTACGTCAGTCTACTAGATCAGATGGTCTGGGCGGGTCCAGGGCGACAGACAGCCCCTCCCCCTCCCTGTAGGGCCACAGTGCAGTGAGTGAATGTGAGCGGAGCATTCTAAACATGGATCCCTGCAACCATAATTACTGTAAAGGTCAGGCCAGGTTTGTTTATGGTATAAGTAATATTAGTTAGTACATAATCGAACCAGACCTAAACTTTACAGCAATTACAGTTGCAGGGACCCATGTTTAGAATGCTACGCTTGCATTTCCATTTGCTTGCTGTGCTGCAGCCCTATCCGGGGAGCTGTCCTTCTTCCCTCCTGTCAGAATTGGGGCAGCTGTCGACTGCCCCAATTCTGACTACCCCGGACCATCTTGTAGACTGCCATAAATCAGAACCTGGTAATGCCATACAGGTGTTCATCCATGACTCCAGACCAACAACGGTGATAGTAACCTTGAACCTTGATTTTACCATATACTGCTGAGGGTGGCGCCAGCGATATGATTACCCCGTCTTCAGCAGGAGTGATGCTGCGGGAACCAGTCCCCCCACACCTGCTGGTGACGCCACTGATATAACAGATAGCATAGCTACCTCAATCAAAATAAAAGGTATCTACCTACCATATCTTGTATTGCCTGGAGTCAAATAGGATTACACATCAACACCATGAGCCTGCTATGCTAATGCTGTGATGCACCTTTGACCTTGACCTGCACAATTTATATTACAATCGCTACTAGAGACGTTGAGGACCCGATTCACGATGTACTTGGGAATAAGTAACTCACTTCTAATGGAACCGCTTTAAAGTCTTCAACTTTTTGTCTACCATTCCTCAACTTTCACTTGCAATCATCGAATCAAAATCGCACACACATTCAATATTTACCGTGGCACACTGTCGGCGTCCACTCCCCCGCGTCAAAGGCACGTGTCAAGTCCTCTATCACCCTGCGCAGGGCAATAGACCCTGCGTGTCAAACTGAGGCCTGTTCACGCAGCCCCCACCAGTAACAGTTGGCAGCACTTGGGCATTTGGGCGTTAAAAATCTACTACACCCTAGGGTTCCCATGTTAAATCGATGATTTTCAGACGAGGCTGGCTCGTAACCTATGGAACATATTTTAAATCTGACTTCTGGAAAAGATAGCTACAAGCCTTGGCTACAACGTTTTTATTTACCATTTTTCGATTTTCCAAGCAAAAAGTGGTCAAATGGGCTTGGGGGTTAACCAATGTCGTAACGCCCATTGCCGACCGTGGGTTCGAATCCCAGAGGCACCAACTATTTTTGCGTTGGACCCAACGCATAGATAGTCATGATTCATACATCATTCGTTATGCCGGCCTTTTCTCATCTCACACCTCCCTGATTGACCTCTAATTGGTGACCTGTGATGTCACAGAAGCCAAGCTAGGTAAATAGGTCATGTAGCTCCAATTATATATAGTGTGCCGTGTGCGCCGCCACAGCAACGTAGTTGTATCGCTTTTGGCGGCCGAACTATCTGATTTTGGCACATTTCATGACAATTATTGACCTTCCATATCCTTCAGTGACCTTATAAATGTGCGTGATGACTGGGTCAAAGCCAATATCTCATTAGCCATTATTAGGTCAAACCATTTTTTTTTCTCGCAGTGTTTCCACAATATTGTAATATGATATGTTGGTACCTTTAATTTTAATTTAAGTATTCGATAATGAATGTAACTTTATGTTCAAGATGTACTAACATAATATTGATCTATTTCATCTCCAAAGCATACAATCGACATGCACTGCAATGGGTTTGGGACATTATACATTAGGTATTTGTCTCTGGCAGAAATGACATCAACATGCTGAATGCTGATGCACCAAGTCATGGTGGCAGCAGCCACATTCAAGGTCGGATCAAGAGGAGCTGGTGGGCAGCGCAGCTCACCCCCAGACATAAGGAAATTCAAATGTAAAACTTAGCCACTTCAGTCCATCAATGACCTGGAACTTTGATAGGATGGCACGGTCAGAGCCTGAGCGGTGAGCCTGCACCAGCATTGCTAGCATTGGGCCCGGCCTACGAAAGCCATTCAATCAAAACATTCAGCAGTATTTAACAATATCAAAGCTATGATCTCGTTATTATGTGTTTCACAAGAAATAGTCACAACATCCCCACAAACTAGTGTATATTTCAGTACCTGTAGTGCAACTGTAGTAGATTTGGAAGCGGTCACGAAAACTAAACTATAACGCGCGAAATACATTCGTTGTGCTTTTGTTTTGAGATATAGAAATACATGATGAGCCATCCATGATCCTGCGGTAGGCATGTTGGTAGGTGGTCACCTACCTAAATCCTAAATAAAGTTGTGCGTCAGTTATGCCTTGGTTTGCGTCGCCAGTTTCTTCCAGAGTCGGCAGACGAACACTAGAAAATGTGGGCCAATAGGCGAGCTTGTAACAGTCGCACGGACGTTACGGTGATAGTGATTGGTGGTTGGAAGCGACCATGTTTTGCGTTGCCAGTTGCGCAGTGAGTTGGGGTGTGGCTGGTGGGATGTTGCAGGGGGATGTCGTGCTGTGCTTCGCCATAGGCAAATTGGGGATTTGTGACGTCACAAATCGACAATTCCTGCGCGGATCTTACGTTAGTGACGCGCACCGCCGCCATCTTTAAACTTGTTTATAAACGAGTTGATCGATATTATTTCAGATTGGATTCACTGACGCCTGTCGTTATTAATTTAGTCTGAGAGCGAAGTTGATCTGACAATGCCACATTGCGCTGTTTCCAAATGCTCCAACAACTCTAGAAACAGTCCAGGACTCTCATTCTTTTCATTCCCCAAAGTAAGTCATTTAAAATCAGAATGGCTGCATAGGTGTGCCAGGAAGGACGAAGTAGTCGTTAAAACTGCCCGAGTTTGTGGAAAACATTTCCTGGATGATGATCTGGACGAATCATATAAAATTCAGCGATCTGTCCTCCCATCACATGTGAAGTTGAGGTCCAAGCTGAAGACTGGAGCAGTGCCATCGCTCAACCTACCATCATCAACCTTCACCAGGCAAGCTGCATTAGTTTACATTTATGCTGTCACAGTTCTGCATGTTTTTTCTCAATTACATTCTTGTTTCATACCCCACAATGTTAATTGTTTTTTTTTCTCATTTTGTTAATGTGAACAATGTGAATGACAAACATGTGGCCTTACCATAACCATATGCCAACATGTTTAACGTTCGCGAGTGATTTTTGGATTTGCTAGCTATGTATGTTTGCAATTTGCATGTTTATTTGTATTTATGTCTTGGTGCACATGTTTTCCATTGTCACAACTCACATGCTTGTTTTATTTCATTGACATGCGATGGCGAAAAGCCATTAAGTACAGTGTGTCAGTGAACCTGATTAAATAAACAACTCAACTCGACCTGACAGTACACCTAACCTATACACGAGGCGGAATCCTGCACACATGTCTCAATCCTGATATAGCATGTGTACCTGTTGGCTGCTATTCATCCAGATTATGGAGACATAATTGCTGAATGCTAGTTTTTTAGGTAATTGTGTATTAATTAATGTTTCCCTTTCATTATAGGAAACCAGAAGCAGCATCAGCACATCGAGATGTGCGCATGCAGCAGCGATCCCTCAAGAAGCTGAGCGATGAGCTGACCTCTGGAGACTCTGGCCAAGAACTGTCAAGGTATGATTGTTCGCATATTATGCAAGATAAGGAGGCTCACAATTGTAGTGCTGTCGTGATAAACAAGAAAAGCGTAACTCACATTTGACAGATTTTGATATTTTGGTATCCTTTGATAGCTAACAGTTTTATATCACATTTGTATCAGTCTGATCAATACTCTTGACACTGTAACACAAAGCAGATAAGAACATACAATATGATCTCCTGCAAAAGTGCCAAATGTGAGTTATGTTTAAACGTTTTTGTTGCTTTTCACATCAGGTGGTGACCCCATTATTCATTAATGCCGAGAGGGATCTATACACCCTTTTACGCCCCATTTAGGCGGCAGTGCACGCATTTAAGAAATAGTGCAGACGATTTTGGCCTGTCAGCATAGCGTGTTCAAATATCGAACTGCCGCCCATGCTTCATATCAAACGATTTGCAGTGACGAGCGGGAATATTGATGCAAATGTCATTTGCCTATTTCTATTTTATCTGTCTCTATTCGGCATTACGAATCGTTTAATATGTGGCTTTGCCCCTTTTGACCTGATATGATATTTGACACTAGGTCAAATAGTAACCTTGACCTTTTTGGGTCAAACTGGGTATCTTCTGATTCCTCTCATAGAGAGCAACTCGTTGGTGGCTAAAGTTTTGATCTAGCATAAATAACAAGGAAGTTATACAAGAAAAGCATTTGTTTCTCCGGAATGAAGGATCCGAATATGCCTTATATGTCTTGCTAAAACGGCGCCTGCAACTTTTCAATCGCTTAGGCAATTAATTAGTGATAAGGATCGCACTATTCGCTAACTGTGAAGAAAAATTGAAGACAAGTTAACGGTTCAATTTTATATAAAATGCCATTCGCCAAAACCCTGCATACGAGGGGTTACGTGGCGCACGTGCAGGCATTGACGGTGATTGACCTCCATGCGGCTAAAACCACTCGCACCAGTTATGACATGAACAGATACACCATCTTGCAAAATTGCAACGGTATGGGTGGTATAGTTTGTTAAATATAGCATATTGGTCCAGAGAGGGGTACCACATGCACGTGCCAAGTGCACCTCTTGATCCAATGGACAAGTCTCGGAAAGTACGTGTCAGGACCAAGTGCACCTAGGGTGCAGTGTCAGAAAAGTGGCCCATTTCTATGTTGTTTTTTTTAACTTGGTAGTTTTGCTCTGTGAAATTTGCGACTGTACAGAGTCAAGTTTTTTTAGTATGTGATGGTGAGTCCTACACCGCCGCCGCTGGTGCATCTAAACGTGACATTCTGCCAGCAGAGACTCTGAAGGTGCAAAAACTGTGTGATAAGTGCAAAAAAATGATTTATTGCACGTTTTATTCTGTCATTTGCTAAGGAAGCTTGTTTTTGTACCAATACACACCAAAGGCCTAAGTTTTAGAATACAATTATGATTGATCCTATAAAGTATGTGATAATGGTCTTGAAGGCTACATTGATGGTTAAAAAAATAACCCTGAAGTCCTGACAGATTGGTTAGATGCCACTGATGGTAATGATAGTCCAAATTAGATAATCGGACCTAATCTCTTATCTTGTCGTATTGCTTTCGGTATTTAATAGTCTGAGTAATCATATTTATTTGGCCTTGTGATTAAATTTGGTGGAAACCGGACTGTGTCGCTAAAACTATTTGCTGACACTGGTTATGGTAGCTGTTCCTCATTATTTGACTCATTGTTCCTCATCCTAATTATTTGACATTGACTATGACTTCCAAAGTCATGATCAACCCATACTAATTAGGTATCTTCCTGTCTAACACGATGAAGGATATATTAGTGATATAATGTTTCATGTTAAACACAAATATACACAACACCTGAAATAAGCAATGCACAATAAAACTAAACTGGCTTCATTGTTTAAAAAAACATAAAACATATTTTGCTTGGAGTACAAAATATCAGTTCTTTACAGTTTTAAATGTGCAGAGCAAACTTTCCTGGTGTACAAAAATATTAGCAAGTGTTAACTTTTCCAACCATGTCAGGCCTCGGCCACTATCATCCCTCAGGATTTGCCCCTTTTCTCCACTATTCTGAACTTCAGATCGTCTTGCCATTAGTGTGGCCCGTTTTAACACTTGCTGTTTCTCTGTCGCTGCTTCCAGGGACAGAGACGGTGACAGTCCTGCTGCTGAACTGTCTGCGCCTGCTCCTGGAAACCCTGGACCGGATCCTGGATCCCCAGTGATCATCTTCGAGGACACGACACCTCTGGAACAGGTTGTGCGTCTTGAAGGGGAGCTGCGGGACCTGCAGAAGCGTCTCTGCAAGCTGAGCAGGAAGTGGCGTAATGAGAAGAGGACTCTCCAGCGCCAGTTGCGGGTCGCCACTAAAAAAGGAGCTCAGCTGGATCGTCTGCTGAAGTCCGGCGTTCTGTCCGAACGTCAGGTGCGCCAGGCGGCGACAGGTCGCCGGATCCGCTGGTCTCCTGGAGATGTGTCCAAGGCGCTCGGTCTGCGGTGCCTCACGCGCAGATGCCCGCCGGAGCCGGCCGTCTACGGACTCGTGTAATTGAGCTGCGACTAACGCCGCCACCGCGCTGGTGTGCGCTGCCGTGCCCGCCGGAGCCGGCCGTCTACGGACTCGTGTAATTGAGCTGCGACTAACGCCGCCACCGCGCTGGTGTGCGCTGCCGTGCCCGCCGGAGCCGGCCGTCTACGGACTCCTGTAATTGAGCTGCGACTACAGCCGTCACCGCGCTGGTGTGCGCTGCCGTGCCCGCCGGAGCCGTGTTGAGATGTGACTACAGCCCCGCCTGGGCGACCCGGGCCATCTGGTGGACTGGGCGATCGTGGAGCAGGTATGGCTGCATGGGGACGAGCCCACCTCGTGCCCGATCTGGCTGTACCAGCCGCAGGCGGCGCGCGTCACACGCCTACTGCTGCGTCTGCCTGGTGCACTACCTGGCGCTCAGCGACCAGGCGGTATGGAAATGCCCCATCTGCGAGGAGACGGTGCAGCCGGACCAGGTGCGCCGCTGCCGGCTGGTGCCGCGGCCGCCGGCGCGCCTCGGAGACACCGTGGCCTTTCGGCTGGTGCGCCGCCAGCCGAGCTCGCCGCTCGGCCAGCTGGTGGAAGACGACGCCGAGCCCTACGAGAAGCTGGTCACGCTGGGAGACGCGGAGCGACAGAGGCTGATTAGGATCATACTGGCCACACCCAAACAGGTACGGTGATCGGCGGCGGCGGGGAGGGGGGGGGGGGGGGGGCAGGCAGGCCCGACTGGTGACTGTCGTTAATGCATGATAACTTGTCATGATGCCTAGATCAACTTTCACCAAAAGTGCATGTTATGTCGGCTCAATATGATATAACTGCTGTTTTCACGTGAAAAAGACCAATAATAACCCGATATGTATCATTACTAGTTCAACACTCGTATGCATCTGTATTATAGTCCTTGTTCGGCTCAATTTCCTCTTCCTCCTCAATCACCAAGTGTGTGGCTTGAAGTGTAACAGGTGTTTTCCTATGCTTGTGTGTGTGCGTCAGGTGGCGTCCGAGATCCTGGCGCCGGAGCGCGCCGCGCTGGAGCACCGGCTGGTGGAGCTGGCCGACGACCGGAGGCGTGCTTCGTCCAGCAGGCTCTCGCCGAGCTGGAGGAGCAGGAGGCGGCCATGGCGGAGCGCGCGCTGGCCACGCTGGCCAAGCCGCAGCGGCTCGACCCGGCCACGGCGGCCGAGCACGCCACGCCTCTGCCGACAGCCGTCGCCGACAGCGCCATCGTCTACCGCTCGGCGTTCGACGAGCAGACTGGAGGACGCAGCGGCCGAGCCTGCCGAGGCGGCCAGCGGCGCGCGCCAGCGCTCCGTCGACGAGACCTCCTGCACGGAGGTGACGACCGCCGACCTGGAGTGCCGCCGACGGCCGCCAGGTCGGGGTTTCAGCCGTACGGAGGTGGAATTAGTGCTGCCTGCTGCGCTGTGACTTCGACCGCCACCGGGCGGGTGTGCGATGCCGTGCCCACCGGAGCGGACTGTCTGACAGGTCGGGGCTTCAGCCGTGCGGGGGTGGGCGTGGGGTCAGTGATGCCCTCCTACGGACGCCTGACTAGCTGTGACTGCAGTCGCCACCGGGTGGGTGTGCGGTGCCGTGACCCCCGGAGCGGACTGCCCAGCTAGGTTCGGGAATAAGGACGGGCCGTGTCCAGCTATGTGTATACGTTACCCGTTTGATTTAAAATAATTATGCAGTCAACCCGGAATTTCCTGATCGGGCGGTATGGTCCAGGACCCGCGCAGCAAGTACAATTTAGCGTGGGTTCTTACTTCAGAAATCCACCCATTCAAAGCATTCGGACTATTTTTTAAATGTATGCATAGCATGACTCAATTATTTATATTTTTTAAATAAATAATACCCGCGTTTTAAATAATTTTAATAAATTTTAATCATTTAATTATATTTATGAAATGATCCAGAACACATGTGTCATAAGAGTCGAGACGACTGTAAGTCGTATCACTATATACTCTATAGTGATATCAGCAGGGATGCGGAGCGGGGCCGGAGCCGCCGGAGCCGCTGGAACATTTTGCTCGGAGCCGGGGCCGGAGCCGGAGCCGTCAAAATGGCTCGGCTCCGGCTCCGAACGAGATGTGGAATCAAGCAAAATTAGCAAACATGAAATAAACGTGTCATGTCTAGTGGCAAGTATGGCTCCTTGGAAGAAAACACATTTTTTAACATGGGTTGAATGATCACGTTTGGGATGTACGGAACCAGAGCCGGAGCCGCTAGATTCTGCCCGGAGCCGGAGCCGGAGCCGTCGGGACATTTTACTCGGAGCCGGAGGCGGAGCCGAGATGCTTCCCCGGAGCCCGAGCCAGAGCCGACCCAAATGTGTACGGCTCCGCATCCCTGGTGATATGAGGTACTATAGTGATCCATGTTGTATATCAATATCGGACCCGTTGAGGGCGTGGCTGTTGATGGACCGTGCCCGAATACAAATATGATTAATTTGACCTTTGGTTTTGACTTGACCTTACCGATGTGGCCTTCAGGACATGGGGAGGGGGTGAATCTACGCATGGATAGTTCTCGTTTGCCGCCTCTCCCGTCTCCCTCCGATGCTCGGTTTGGGTTAGGCGGGGTAGGGGCGAACTCCCCACCACGGCCCGGTAGCCCAGATGGGAGGGCCGGCAAAACGGCAATGGTCACAATCGAAAGGTGTGATACTGGCATCGTGAATGAAAAAGGTGAGGCAAAGCACCAAAGGTCAATACCGTGTCGTTTGCCGCAACGCCATTAAAGGCAAAGCCTACCAAATAACGTTAAATTTTTGCCACGATCCGGGTTCGAACCCCGGTCGCCGGATTAGCAGGCGGATATTAGCTGGAGGTAACTTTTTAATCGCCTTGTATCAAATTATCTGATATAGATAGAGCAAAAATGTATTTGGATAAAAGATAGAGCTTGAAATGGTCTTCCCTATGCCGCAAATAGAACATGACGGAGACAAAGAGGTTTTTCGTACCAGGCCTCCAAAGATGACCCATTTTCATTACTTGAATATGGGGAACGGATTCTGCGACCTTGTGACGTCACGGATTTTCGTAAAAACCCCGGATGACTTTACCTAGTATATACGGCCTTGGGATGTTGTGTCTGTTGGGATGTTGTGTTGTGATGGTGGCTGGAAATAGAGGATGAAAGGAGATCGACGTTTGTCAAGTGGAATGGCCGCGGAACAGGGAAGAGACGGCAGCTACCGAGAACGCGTTTAGCTAGACGCTAACATTATGTCCGTTTTGGTGATCCATTAAAAGGGAGCCAAGACTTTTTGGCAGAAGAGAGCATATGTATGGGCTACATTATAGGGTTTAATATTTATAATAGCATTGATGATATAGGTGTTCATTAGGGTGTCTCTAAAAAAATAATTTCCTCCCTATCACTTTTGCAAGCTAACCAGGGCTGTGTAATCGACTAGAGAAGCGCATGCCGAAGAAATCATTTTTATCCTCACTACAGCCGAGGCGCCGCAAGGTTTTTTAAATCAAGAAAACTGATAAAATTGCCAATTACAAGGCTGAGTCTGATTTTAAAATACACAATGAATGCCTATAAAGAATCTTAATTTGGTTAATTAATGACCATGTGCCATCTTTCTTTACAAGAGTGAGCAGCATGGAGAAGATGAGGGGGCGGCCTAAAGGAAAGGGGCGCACTCAGCCAGATATCCTGATAGCAGACCAGGACTCCCCTGTGACAGGCAGGCGCCGCCCGGCCGCACCTTCCTCTATCTGGACCCCAAGGGATAATCAGACAGCTGGTGTCACTCCCAGGGTGAAAAGCCTCACTGCTATAGTGCTATATGCGCATATATTTACCACAGCGCCGCCATTTGACAGTAAACACAGATATTTCATTGGATGTGGATATATTGCAACAATATCATATGATGTTAACAGGCACTTCTAGGTCTACAACAGTCTCATGTCCAGTCACTGAGTCTCAGTGTCTCCCACGTGGGACTCAATCTAGCACAGCCGCAGGCTGGCCTTGGTGGTGCCCTTCATGCGGCTCCTGAAGTCCTCCACAACCTGGAAGAGAGCGGCCCTCTGCTCTTCCGACTGGACACAGTTGATGTAGGCACTGGCCAAGTGGATCCCTCGCTCCGCCAGATCGTTCACTACGAGCAGGTTCCGGGTGAACTCCTCTAGCACCTTGTGCTCTGGGGAGAAGGACCAGGACGTGGCAGGGGCCAGCAACCAGTCCTGGGGGCCATTCAGCTGCAGAATGTTGAACAGGAGTCGGAGGTGATCAGAGAGGCCATCTCCCGCCTGGCCACAGTGGGGTCGTCGGGCAGCACAGGAAAGGCTGGATTGCCGGTCCTGATCTCCTTCCTCTCCAAGCTGTGCAGCTGCCTGGCCATCTGCTCCTTGGTGTCGTCCTTCAGCCCTGTGTCAGTCAGGGAGAGCACTATCAGCTGTGGGGTGATGTACCACAGATGCCTATTGCAGGACTTGAGGACTGCAGAGGCCAGCCTCGGGTTCACCAGCCTGTACTTGTGGACGATGGACATCAACTCCAGATCCTGCCTAGCAGCAGACGAGGCGAGGGGGGTGGTGAACCAGTACTTGGCATACATGAGCAGCACAAACTCTACCACGTTGTCGGTCTGTCCCTGCTCCTCCTCTGTCAGGACAAACACCTTCCTCAGCAGCCTTATCTTCAGGAAATAAATGCACTTGCTCATCCACCGTGCGTGGTGGTCAGGTCCCGGCAGCTTGAAAGTGAAACCCTCGACCTTCCCACCGAGGGTAATGACCACTAGTTCCATGAACTCGCGGTAATCGTCTCTGGGGAAAGTACCCTTGGCCAGCTGCTCCTGTGCCCACTGCAGCAGGTTCTCTGCCTCTTCCTGCAGCTCTGGCGCCAGTGAGGTGTGGTCGAACGTCACTAGATCCTCCATGTTGATGTCTAGGCCGTACCAATGATCCCTTAGCCGCCTAAACAGACTGACTCCTGGATCCTTGGTGACACCAGTGATCTCCTTTATCGCAGCGCCAACGTGCGGCTCGGCCACGTGGCGCCGGCAGGCCAGCCAGAGGATGGGAGAGTCGACCCGGATCTCCAGGTACCTGCAGGCCCCTGCAAACTTGCCGCTGTTTGAGTTGGTTGTATCAAAAACCATGCCAACGATTTGCTTCTGAATCTCCCAAGTAACTAGGTGCTCTCCCACCACTTCAAATTCGTCCACGCCCTTTCCCGAGGGACAGTCAGGGATCTCAAGGAGTTTCCTGCTCTTCTCAGCATCGACCCCAGACAGGTAGACACACACCCTCTTTGACACTATACTGCCCTTCAGACCCAGGGTCTTCCCATCCCAATGTACCACCACCTTTTCAGTGCACTGGAACTGCTCCTTGATCTCTTCTGCCTTCTCTAACCTCATCTTGTTCCCCATCCTCCAGGCAGTGGAACGGTTAATGTTTGTCATCTATGTTAATGTCTGGCAAGGCATTGACCACGGCCGCCGCCATAACTGTGCGGTCAGAAAGGGAAAGGTTTCGAGCATCGGCTGTCACAGAAATCTTGCTCATGATATCAATTTTCTTCTTCTTTGTTTCTTCGGCAACATAATCATCTTCGTCTTCATCATCTGTCATTTCTACTTCATCCCTCGCTGACCCTCTCTCATACTGCCGCTTTGGCCTCATAAGCTCCGCACAAGCTTCCTTGCTCTTGGATGTGCTCACGCTGGCTTAACCCCTCTCTGCATCCTTCAGCTTCCTGTCGTCCCTCTTCTTCTGGCGGACGTCCCAGGACCCGAGGCAGCCCACCTGTCCCCTGCTCAGCTGGTTCTGCAGGTACTGCCACTCCTCCTCCCAGTCCTTGATACCCGAGTGCTGGATGATCTTCCTAGCATCAGCCTTGGCCACATTGAAGGGCAGTTCCAGGTCAGCAATGAACTGATCCTGCTTCCCCTGGAAAGTTGACCGCGAAGACCTGTCAGGCCTCCTGCTGTCCTGCTCCAAACTCCGCCACTTCTTGGACAGATTTGCCACCTGCTCAGCAATGTGGCGATCAGATTTGATCAGTTTTACTTCCTCGTTTTTCGCTTCCCCACCAATCTCCTTCCCCATGATCAGCTGCGGCCCGAAGTGATGCTGCCACACAGCCTTCACCTCCAGTGCAGTGAGTTTTGCAGCCTCCAGAACGCTGGTGTTCTCCGAGTGGGCGAGGAATCTGCCGAGCACATGACTGGTCTTTGGCAACTTGGAGTTGCCGAGGCTCGTCGGGCATTTACCCACCAGGTAGAAGGAAGGCCTGCTGGAGGTAGCCGTGGGGTCCTTCACCCTGGGAGTGACACCAGCTGTCTGATTATCCCTTGGGGTCCAGATAGAGGGAGGTGCGGCCGGGCGGCGCCTGCCTGTCACAGGGGAGTCCTGGTCTGCCATCAGGATATCTGGCTGAGTGCGTCCCTTTCCTTTAGGCCGCCCCCTCATCTTCTCCATGCTGCTCACTCCTGTAAAGAAAGATGGCACATGGTCATTAATGAACCAAATTAAGATTCTTTATAGGCATTCATTGTGTATTTTAAAATCAGACTCAGCCTCGTAATTGGCAATTTTATCAGTTTTCTTGATTTAAAAAACCTTGCGGCGCCTCGGCTGTAGTGAGGATAAAAATCTGATTTCTTCGGCATGTGCTTCTCTAGTCGATTACACAGCCCTGGTTAGCTTGCAAAAGTGATAGGGAGGAAATTATTTTTTTAGAGACACCCTAGTGTTCATGTACATTTCCTTGTTGAGACTTTTTGACTAGGGAGGGTAATCATATAGGGCATTCAGAACAACATACACATACTAGGAGGTTAACAAGTGTTGTAGAACATGTGCTATTCATATAGCAGAATAATAAATGTGACCAGCTTCGGCAATTGCCCTTATTCCACTGTAAATGACATATTGTTATTTTTATTTAGTCGGAATGTTTTTTGAATGGATGGATTCCCAAGGTCAGGCCTGCTCTAAGCATAGCTTGTTGTGCAGGTCCTGACCCCACCACCCGATCAAGTAATTCCTGGCATCCTGCATAATTTAGAAGCAAAAGTTGTACGTGCCTGACATACCTGGACACGGTCCGCCCCGCCCTCTGACGTCACCTGACCTTGATTGCGACCGCTACCACCGGCCACAGGCCATCCCAGTCAGGGGCGAGCGCCAAAGCGACTCGAACCTGGGCTGCCACTACCGGGTGAGGTCAGAAGTCTGGCGCTCTCCCAACTGAGCTACATGGGCAGATAATCTAAATATTTATTCCGCGAGGCAGCGACCACAGCATGAAATCAATTTTTAGATCGGTCATCAGCTGGCTAATCCAATTTTAGATCGTGAATTCAGGTGGCAAATACAAATTTAGATCACTGAGCTGCTACAGGTGCCGAAATTGAGATCGCTGATCCTTACAGTTTGCAGTTTGCCAAAGTAGGGATACAGGAAAATATGATGGAGCGATTCATGCAGTTTTAACTGAAAAATAAAATCAGGGGTGATGGACATTTTTTGAGGGGTTTAAGGGGGTGTTTAAAGGTGTGATTTGTGAATGTCAGGAAATCAATCAATTTTTAGATCAGATCTCCTTATAAGGGCATGCTCCACCTATTTTGATTACGTCACAATCTAATTTTTTGATCGATCCATTGACCATTTATAGATCGCCTCTCAATAGTTTGCCCAACTGGGTTGGGTTCCCATTGATCGGATAAAATCAAATCAAGGGGACAGGGTAAAAGGAAAAAAGGAACCGTAGACTCTGAGATGCGCCAGTTCTTTAAGTATGTAGTTAATGAACCTAATGGGGCAGTTCCTAACTGGAAATTGAGCGCCGCCCAATTTAACTGGCAATGACAGCCATTATTCATGAGAACAACTTGGAATAACAAACACAAATCTAGCCTAGCCTATGGATTCGACTATCATGTAAAATCGTACAGATGGTCATGTAGACAAGACTGCAGCACACGCTCGAAGCATGAGGGATCGGGAGCACACACTGTGCCCTGCGGCAGTTGGTAGTGACTAGTGAGTTCCACACTGGAACAAACAAGGAAATCACACTTTCTGACATCAGTACAAGCGAATATCGGGAACACCTTGAAGCAGTGACCTCTAGTTTGACTTTAGGGAGCAATACCAAAAAGATCCTAATGTGTATGCTGGTATACTACTGTGTGTATGCCTATCTCTGTCTCCAGGCAAGACAAGACAAGGTAGGTACCTATTATTTGGATTGAGGTAGCTATGCCATCTGTTATAAGCAGGGGCTCTATGAGACCTTGACGTGCAGAGCATGACGAATCGGTAGACATGTCATTGGTCTGCATCTTCGCCATACCATACTCGATAGCCTTGGCCAAACGAAAGGGGCGCAATGTCAGACAAAATGTCTTTAAAAAAGGCGCTCAATGGATTTTTTTTTTACATCGCTGAATTTCGCGTGAGCTTAGCTTTCGAATGGTGCATCTCCCTTTGTTTGACACCTCCGAACCCTTCAAACGAACCTTGCGCTGTGGCCTGTTTACCCATTCACACATTGTGGTGCTGCCTACCTTGATGCCCTGACCAAGGGTTTCCCATTACCGTAAAGTATCTTACGTGAGTGAGTTATGTCTGCTGGTCTGACAGTCTGCTGATCTGGCGGTCCATTGGTCTGACAGTTTGCTGGTCTAACAGTTTGCTGGTCTGACAGTTTGTTGGTCTGACAGTTTGCTGGTCTGACAGTTGGCTGGTCTGACAGTCTGCTGGTCTGACAGTTTGCTGATTGGCGGTCCGCTGGTCCGTGTCCAACCTTGGAATTATGACCATTTTCTGGACTTTTTGGGTCCAAAGCATTTTGCTCTCATTTTGTTTTCTCTCTGGAAATTTGCTCTTTTCATCTGATATTTCCGACATTGTAGTTAAAATATAATTCCATTTTCTTCACAAGGATTTAGCATCTATTACAAATAAGTAATTTTTACTTTCCAAATGAAATATTTTTTTCTTCAAAAAATGAAAATATTAATTTTCCTAACAATACAATTTTACTCACCACCTATGGATTTGTACTCCCCGGGACCAGGCCATGCAACTAAACAAAATATCCAACACTGTCCGTGTCTGCAGGCGCTGCTGTCGTGTCTCTGCAGGCGCTGCTGTCGTGTCTGCAGTTCCCGGCGGTCAGTGGGCGTCAGGTGGACGGCTTGTGGCGGCTCGTGCTCCGCTCGCCGTTTGTGCCGGTGGTGATGCGGCCCCACTGGCGGCTGGCGCTCGCCCTCTACCGCCGTCGTCGGTACGTTCACCACCTTCGCGCCGGCGGCACCTGACGGTCTCTTCTGACCGCCGAGCACCAGACGCTCTACAGCACGCTGGACGACCTGGTGGCCGGCGGCGGCGGCCCTCTACGGCGACTCGGTGCTCTGCCAGCTGTGTGACCTGCTGGTGGGGCCGGCCGGGCCGCGGCTGCGCGACCGGCTGGCGCACGGCGAGCTGGAGCCGGCGCGGCTGCCGGCGCCGCTAGCGCACCAGCTGCTCTGGCTGACCGGCCAGCTGCTGGTCACAACTACTGCCTGGGCGGAGCGGCAGCAGACGCCGGCCGGCCGCCCGACCCCACTGCCAACCCAGGAGGACAGCGATGACTAGTCAGAGCTGGAGGCGGCGCTCAGTGAGCTGGAGGAGGTGGACTGAGACCTCCACCCGGTAGAGGCTAACTGTTGTGACCAATCAGAGGCTCAGACCAGCTGTGGCGACCAATCAGTGACACATACCAGCTGTGGCGACCAATCAGTGACACATCCCAGCTGTGGCGACCAATCAGTGACACATACCAGTTGTGGCGACCAATGAGTGACACAGAACAGCTGTGGCGACCAATCAGTGACACGGACAGACCAATCAGTGACAGGGTCGTACCGTAATGGAGCCGATGACCTCACTGGACCGAACGAGGACGGGCAGTGGTGTGACGGTACGGTCCGCCCAGGCGGCTTCAGTGAGCTCTGCGCCAGTCGGGCGCGCGCCTGGTACCACCCGTCGTTCCACCAGTTATCGGAGCTGCAGCGCGCCGTGCGCCGGCTCTGTGACGTGGCCGAGGCCACTGCGGTCTGAGCTGCCCGCCGTGCCGTCTGAGTGTTGAACAGACGGCCCTGTCCCGCCGCTGCTGCCGCCGCTGACCCCGCTGGCGGACGGCGTGCTGTCGCTGCGTCCCCCGGCTCTGCGCAGTCCACGCCGGGAGGCAGAGCTGCTGACTCAGCTACAGCAGCTTGTGGGCGCCGGAGGCCGCCTGGCGGCAGACGGCCGCTGCCGGAGACACGTGGCGCCGCCTGCAGGCCGCCGCGCAGCTGCGCTCCCGGCAGCGCGCCACTTGGGGCCGCATGCAGGCCGCGGTGCCCGACCTGCATCGGCTCACTGCTGACGTGCTCCGCCTGGTGGTGCGATAAATGACCAGCCTGTACTCCGCCGGAGACGGAGACGCCCAGACGGCCCGGCGCGACGTTACCAGGTGGGTTCTGCAATCCCAGGGACATGTCTGTCTGATTGCAGAATGTAGACTAGACAATTCAGTTTGTTTTGACAATAATACGGTAGACGAGGAGGAGCAGGTTTGTGTCAGGGGCGGATAACCTGGGTCGGCCGGCCCGCGGCTCTGTCAATCCTGTGACGCCGTGCCCGCGCCAAACCGCTGGACAGGCGGTGCACAGACGAGGAGACGAGGAAGTTTGTGCACTGTTCCTGGTGATACCGCATTCGCGGCAGTGCTATCGTAGTCAGCTGGTTTATGACTGGATCAGAAACTGGCGGTGGAGAGAACTTTCACGACCGTTTACTGAAATCTAGCGGACTCCCTAAAATATTTGAAAGCGCTACAATTATACTGTTCCTTCTCCGACACGGGAGTCAGCTACAACCAAGGCTTGCGGTGGACTTTGTCACGCTTTCCCGTATTACGCTGAACTCCGCCTGTAGATCTGCCAAGGATCTGAATCGTACCCGTTCTGTGAGATTCCGGGGTCACTTAGCTCATCAGTGCCTGGGTGAGCTGTGGGAGCCACACTCGGACGACCGGCGTTTGGCTCATCAAGACGGTCCTTAATTGTATTCATATTCATCGGCTCATCTACCGCTCGGCCCGACGGCGGCCGGTTGCAGCAAGCGTCCCCATCAGTCCTCTATATTAATCTGAGCGGTACACACATTCATCATCGCGGCCCATCGGCCGCTCGGCCCGACGGCGGCCGGTGGCAGCAAGCGTCCCCATCAGTCCTCTATATTAATCTGAGCGGTACACACATTCATCATCGCGGCCCATCGGCCGCTCGGCCCGACGGCGGCCGGTGGCAGCAAGCGTCCCCATCAGTCCTCTATATTAATCTGAGCGGTACACACATTCATCATCGCGGCCCATCGGCCGCTCGGCCCGACGGCGGCCGGTGGCAGCAAGCGTCCCCATTAGTCCTCTATATTAATCTGAGCGGTACACATTCATCATCGCGGCCCATCGGCCGCTCGGCCCGACGGCGGCCGGCGGCTGCAAACGTGCCCAGCAGCTCTCTACGCGACACTTGCTTCGGTCGACCGGTCGGCGAGGAGCTCCACGGCCGGTTTGAGCACTCGTGGCAGTTGTTCGCCTTCTTTGAACCTATGCTCCATCATGAAGTTGGCGAGGTGCCGGGTGGTTCCGCAGCACCGCTGGTTGAACACTAGGATCACTGCCCCCCCAGAGGAGAACAAGCTCGCTTGAGCTCGCCGATCTCGAGACGGCAAGCAGCTCTTCTCCCTCGACCATCACAACACCGTCGACGACGCACGGTGCAGGCGGGGCACTGCTGTCCGGCTTCTCGGGCGTCCAGGTCTCCCAGTTCACACCGCATGAGCCGGGCCAGTGCAAGCTCTCTGGAGAGCCTATTTCGTAAGCGCCCTTTGCCAGACGTGGCTTACAGGTGGCCAGATCGGATTAATTTTTAATTGGGTGTTTATAAAAATTCCATATTATTAAACAAAATATAATTAAATTAAGATAGAAATAGCCGCTGCTGTTGCGCCAGCAGCCAGCGCCCCCCCCCCCCCTCTTTCATAAAAGCTGGTGGGGCAAAATGTAATATCGGCTGTATTTCAAAACGCAATCGCAGTTATCGCTACGCGTGCAAGGTGGCAACTGACAACTGCTAGGCGTTAGTGATTGACATCCATATACTTTATAGCTGATCACAACAACACATTGTCATTCTATGGTCTGTCCCGTAACCTGTTCCAGCCACGATAATTTCCCCAAAGTTTGCTATAGTCCCACCATTCCCGTCCCGTTCCCATTCCCGTACGGGATTCCCACTCCATGAAGGGCTCTAGTTAGCATTCACACATTGTGTTAGTGTATTGGGATTAGACATTAAACATAAATAAAGACATAAAAGAAAAGTGCAACGAAGAGCCTCTTGGGGCCCATCCGAGGTTGCACCCCCCCCCCCCCCCCCCCCCCCAGTCTCGCCCCTTCAAATCAACTTACTCTACCTGCATAAAAGAAGGCTAATCCCACGAGTATTTATGAACTAATCTCTTCTCTGTAAAGTATTTATCTAATCTAATTTTGAAGGAAGCAAGTGTCACTGCATCAGCGACATCCCCTGGTAGCATATTCCAATGTCCTACAACCCTTCTACTGAAAAATGACTGTCGTAGCCTAGTCCTACTTTGTTTCATAATGAGTTTATGCTGATGACCTCTACCTCGATTTTCCCTATTGAATTCAAACATTCCCTTTAAAAATCCAGAATGCGGACCATTTACAAATTTGAAGACTTCAATTAGATCTCCTCTTAGCCTTCTATATCTAAGTGAAAACATACCCAATTTCTTTAATCTATCTTCATAAGGTAAACTACCAAGACAATTAACCATTTTTGTTGCCCTTTTTTACTCTTTCTAACAACCAGCAATCTTTCTCATATGTTGGAGACCAGGCTTGTACACAATACTCCAAATGTGGTCTAACGTATGCGCAATACAGTTTTGTTATTACCTTTTCACTCTTGTAGGAAACATTTCTGTTAATGGCCCCTAGCATTATAAGTGCCTTTTTCCTAGCTTCTACAACCTGGTCTGACGCTGATTGTCTATTGTTTACCACGTCACTTCCACGTCACTTTCAGCTGCTGACTCTAACGCACTGAACCTATTTGATATTGTAACCTGCGGATGTTCCCTGGGGCTGTACTGCCTGACTCTACCCTGAACTTTTGTCCATCCCTCCTGATCCCCTTCCCTCTTCCTCCTCCAGATTCTGCTACCACCCTCCATTACCCAGCACCCCTCCTCATCCTTACTGTCTGTGGCCCTAGCATTACTTTCCACAGTGTTGGGTCTCCAGAAATGTGACCCTCCAACACACTTCCAAACCCCAGCCGGACTATCCACCTTTGCCTTATCCTCCTCCCTTATGTAGTACAGGTCATCTGGTCATCCTAGATGTGATAAATGAATATACATCTCCATTGCCAATGCCATTAGGCATTAACCATATACCACCACTCACCAGCAAAATGACAATATGAAGTCAGCACTCGCCACTCAGCACTCAACTCAGCAGTTTATTGTGTTCAAGGGCGAGCTGAACCCAGTGCTCTCCCACTTCACTTCACCATAACTGCCCCCAATTTACATAAACAGCACTATATTTGGTAAATTTGCATGACTAACCTTGGGTTCAGCTCAGTAACCCGCTGCCGGAAGCTGGTCTGGTCAACAACTGGCAGGTACCCATCCGCAATTTTGTCATTTGTCATTTATTTAGGAACCATCCACAACGCGGCTGTTACGATTCCTGTATATGTGTTCATTTGCAGTACACGACAATGAAAAACATCCGCAATTTTGTCATTTGTACCCATCCGCAATTTTGTCATTTGTCATTTATTTAGGAACCATCCACAACGCGGCTGTTACGATTCCTGTATATGTGTTCATTTGCAGTACACGGCAATGAAAAACATCCGCAATTTTGTCATTTGTACCCATCCGCAATTTTGTCATTTGTCATTTATTTAGGAACCATCCACAACGCGGCTGTTACGATTCCTGTATATGTGTTCATTTGCAGTACACGACAATGAAAAACATCCGCAATTTTGTCATTTGTACCCATCCGCAATTTTGTCATTTGTCATTTATTTAGGAACCATCCACAACGCGGCTGTTACGATTCCTGTATATGTGTTCATTTGCAGTACACGACATTGAAAAACATCCGCAATTTTGTCATTTGTACCCATCCGCAATTTGGTCATTTGTCATTTATTTAGGAACCATCCACAACGCGGCTGTTACGATTCCTGTATATGTGTTCATTTGCAGTACACGACAATGAAAAACATCCGCAATTTTGTCATTTGTACCCATCCGCAATTTTGTCATTTGTCATTTATTTAGGAACCATCCACAACGCGGCTGTTACGATTCCTGTATGTGTTCATTTGCAGTACACGACAATGAAAAACATCCGCAATTTTGTCATTTGTACCCATCCGCAATTTTGTCATTTGTCATTTATTTAGGAACCATCCACAACGCGGCTGTTACGATTCCTGTATATGTGTTACAAACATTTGCAGTACACGACCCAATTAAAAACGGTTTGCATAGGCACTGATGAGAATAGCTTGACGGACTATTTGGTGGCACTCGCTCGCGTCACGCACTCGGTTCTTGCTAATGCGGTTACAAACGCGCGCCTGGACGGAGCGGTTGTCACGGCTGGTGGCAGCGCATTCCACGTGCCGACTGCTCGGTGCGAGAAACCCTTCCGTGTCTTACTCAGTCTACATTTTGTGGGATGAAGGTCTCCGGCATCGACAGCCCTTGTGCTCCTGGCCGATACGTCAGACCGCTTCGTAAACATGTTTCGCAGCGTCTTAGGACACTGTTGACTAATCAGGACTTTGTGCACGTTGGTACAGTCGTGTCGGGCGACCAGTGCCTATACTCTCTCCCACCCGAGATACGTGAGAGCTGGCGAAATGTGGTCACTACGTCGCACGCCGGTGACGAGCCGAGCGGCAAAGTTCAGGCACTTCTGAGCGTGATGCAGACGGCACTGGGCAGCCCCTCCCCGGGCGGACAGGCAGTACAGGATATGAGGAAAAACGTGTGCTTGGACGAGGAGTTTAAGGAGTTTTAAGACGTCCGGAGTGAGGTGATGGGATATTTTATACAGATGCGGTGATGGCATTGCACCTCCGTGCCACTATGGATACATGAGTGTACCAGTTGAGGTGCTGGTCGAGGACTCCCAACACTTTGATGGTGGGGGACGGGGTGACGGTCGGGCCAGAGACGTTGATGCCGAAATTATTCGCCATTTTGAGGGAGGATTTTGTACCAATGAGAGCAAAGTCAGTCTTGACTCCTAACAGTTCGTCACGTGCTTGTGTCCTGCCGTCATCTTTCTAATGAACGGTCGAGGTTTTTGGTTCCAGCGCATTTAGTTTGCAGGATGTCCTGAGCGACGATTCGTGCCACATTTCTGAGTTTTTTCATTTTCTTGCTCACGTTCGTTTTCCTGTGATCTTCTCCTCCGTTTATTAGTTGTTTTTTTTTGTTCTTGTGTGTGTGTGTCTCGTCTTGCTTTGTTTGCAGTTTGCACGTTCCGTTTTCACAGTTTTCCGTTACTTGCTCACTGGGTGTGTACTGTGTAGTGCCTTCATTTTCCTGCTACCTATCCCCACTGTTGGGTTGAGTTTGAGTTTACGTTTGAGTTTGATCTTTTTGGTTGAGTTTTTTTTAACCGGGGGTTATGGGCGCCACATAGCCTAGTAGCTGCGGCGTCCTTAAACCAAAATAATCATCATCATGAAACATTTTTTGATGATATACATTTGCATGACATTTGTACATTTTGCATGATATATACTGATGGTGGCAAGAAATGAAGCACAGAACAATGAACAGCCAGCAACTTACCATTGTCTGCATTTTGCAATGCCTGGTCTGATCGTCTCAGCAGTTTCTCGCCATCAGTTTGCTTTTTTCCTAATATCTTTTATGACGTATGACGAATGCTGTTGGTTGTACAGCCATTCATATTTGTGTACCATTTCGATTAGGAGTTCATTCTGCTCTGCTGTCCAGATCATCTGAAAACACAAGTGGGCGGAGAACTGGCGACAAGTGGGTGGAGAACTGGCGTACGGTATTGCAATGCACAGTAATGGGGGGGGGGGGGGGGGGGGGGGTAACAGTTGGAATATTGCAAATTGTTGATGAAAATGTAGCATAAAATAAAAAATGTGACCTGTTTTAATGAGGTTGCCTTTTCATATAATTAACCTATAGGTAAAGGATATTAAAATAATCAAATTGAGCCTGAGCCATTGGAATAGCATTAGCATTCTGATTCATCAGAATCAAATGTTTGGCTTCAACCATATTCAAATTTGAATTAGCCTTCAACATTCAAATCAAACTGAAATAACCCACCTCGATTATGCAGAAGAAAATATAAACAGGAAACTTCACTTCCAACAGCAGGACAGATGGAACCGACAATAACTGACAAGAAAGTTAAACACTGTCCAACTTCTGCGCTTCTCTCCACGTTATGCCTGCGCGAGCAAAATGGCGTGAGAATGTCACCAAGTCCAAACCGCACGAAAGCGCACCCCGAAAACCGTCAAATTACCGGTTCCCATATCCACGGCCAGAAGTCGTAAAGTGTCAGCTGACTGCGCTTCGGTTATCCGCCGGTCTCTCCCGTTTCCGCGCGTTTGCTCACGTTGACCTCTTTGCAGGATGTCCTGAGCGACGATTCGTGCCACATTTCTGAGTTTTTTTCATTTTCTTGCTCACGTTCTTTTTCCTGTGATCTTCTCCTCCGTTTATTAGTTGTTTTTTTTTGTTCTTGTGTGTGTGTCTCGTCTTGCTTTGTTTGCAGTTTGCACGTTCCGTTTTCACAGTTTTCCGTTACTTGCTCACTGGGTGTGTACTGTGTAGTGCCTTCATTTTCCTGCTACCTATCCCCACTGTTGGGTTGAGTTTGAGTTTACGTTTGAGTTTGATCTTTTTGGTTGAGTTTTTTTTAACCGGAGGTTATGGGCGCCACATAGCCTAGTAGCTGCGGCGTCCTTAAACCAAAATAATCATCATCATGAAACATTTTTTGATGATATACATTTGCATGACATTTGTACATTTTGCATGATATATACTGATGGTGGCAAGAAATGAAGCACAGAACAATGAGCAGCCAGCAACTTACCATTGTCTGCATTTTGCAATGCCTGGTCTGATCGTCTCAGCAGTTTCTCGCCATCAGTTTGCTTTTTTCCTAATATCTTTTATGACGTATGACGAATGCTGTTGGTTGTACAGCCATTCATATTTGTGTACCATTTCGATTAGGAGTTCATTCTGCTCTGCTGTCCAGATCATCTGAAAACACAAGTGGGCGGAGAACTGGCGACAAGTGGGTGGAGAACTGGCGTACGCATGGGTGTAGTTTTCCAAAAATAATTGGGGGTGCTGAACGGTTTCCGAAGTGATATATCACAAAACGCAAAACTGTTAGCGAGTGTTTAACATATTTAAAACGACGTGCTCAATTGACAGTATAAACATTGTGTTAGTTTGGTACGCGAATGTATTTTTGTGTTAAAATATGCAAGTACAACGAAAAAATATGTTTGTACTGTTATCTCTGGTATGAAGTACCTTCTCATCACAGACGGATTAACAATAATTGTGTGAAAAACATGGCGATTGAAAAAAAGCGTAGCGATCAAACACACACAAACACACGTGTGTTTGGCTTGGTCGTCCAAACCTCAAAGAATATCTAACAATCAATCGATCAGGCAATCACTTCAACCGACATCATGTGTGCTGGGATATCGTAGCATTGATAAGACAACATCAAATCCGACTGGTTACACCATTTCAGTGTCTAGTAATGTTCGGCAAACTCTACAAAACAAAACTGAACTGTGAGGTAAGTGTTGCAGGGCGTGCTGAATGGCTGCAGTCTGTACAGAGCATTAGTACAATCACGTATACCATCACATGTATGCTGCTTTTCACGACTACCCTTCG
Organism: Chirona hameri; assembly: GCA_036785665.1. NCBI lineage: Eukaryota > Metazoa > Arthropoda > Thecostraca > Balanomorpha > Balanidae > Chirona > Chirona hameri. The sequence continues at coordinate 33,049 of JAXIVJ010000794.1, forward strand.
AAACACGACAGACACCGTGCGAGCAAATGAACCGACTCGAAGGTAGCTCTGTCCTTTAGTTCAGCGCCAGCCAAACACGTTCACTCGCTGGGGTGTGCGGGTCGCGAACTGTCGCATCAGAGACACCATGTCCAGGGCATGGAGCTCCTCGGCATACACCGAACATACCGCCGCGTGGTTAAGGCGGGCTTGTGTCATGTTTGAGCGCAGATACGTCTTCAGCCGGCGGAGCTGGCTGAACGAACGCTCCGCCGTACAAGTCGTCGCTGGCGCAGTGAGTATCAGCCGCAGGAGAGACACGCACTCCGGCAGCAGCTGGGACAGGTGCGGCTGGCGAAGAGCACTGACGGCGTCTGGCAGGCTGCGCAGCGGAATGCTTTCCTGCTGACAGACATCCTGCAACATCTGACAATGCAGCGCCAGGCGTCCTTCGTCCAGGCGGTAGAAGGCGGCGGTGGCTGTCACATCGTCGGCGTTGGCCGTCAGCAGCGCTGACTCGGCCTGGGCGACCCGCTGCTCGTCAGCGACGGCGGCCTCCGCGTCTTCGTCGACTCCGTACCGCGCTCCCAGGGACGCACAGAGGCGGTCCACAGCCAGAAGGTAGATGGGGCGGTACTGATCCTCCGGTGTTTGAGGGCGATACGGCTCACTGCCCTCGTCAAGCCGGCGCGGTGGCCGGACCACACGCTTCAGCGACGGAGGACTCGCCCAGCTCCTCAGCCTGGCTCACTGTAGCAGCGTAGAATGAGCTGAACCGGGACCGCTGGCCCTGAACTGCACCGCGCAGAGTGCTCACCAGCTGCAGGTTGGCAGCCAGCGTTTGCTTCTGGCCCTGTACGCTCTTCATAACTGGCGTTGTCATGCGCAGCAGATGCAGCGCCAGAGCCACGCCAAAGAAGAACTCGAACGACAGCATGCGCCGCGCGTGGCCACTGGCGGTGCTCGCTTGGTCCGGTCCGGTGCTCGAGTCCTCGGCGATGGCTTCCAGTGTTTCCACCACCGCGATGTAGTTCCGGATGAGGGACGCCAGTGACGGCTCGCTGCAGGTCCACCTGGTTGGGCAGAGTGGGCGGAGGGGGCTTTCAGCTCCGTGCTGGACCAAGCAGCAGAGGCGTTTTGGAGAGTCTCTGAAGAAGACGATGATGCGAGATACCTCCTGGATGGTGTCACGCAGTGACCGCACCCCGTCCATGCAGTCCTGGACTGCCAAGTTCAACCGGTGGGCCGTACAGTTGACGAATACGGCTCTCGGTTCTTCAGCTTTGATGCGAGCTTGAACACCTGAGGACCAGAAATATTGTTTAGATACAAACATCGGATTTTCAGCACTTAATCACAATCGAAATAAACTAGTCCCTTTACCTGAACTGGTGACTTCCTCGAGTGACCTGAACAATAAAGGAAACAACCCAGTTTGGAAAGTCCTTGAAATTCACTACCAAATTCCGAAAAAAATCACGTGTTCATATGATCATATGAATATTTGATTGTCATCCTAAAAATATTTGTGAATTTTAGAGTTATGGAGAAAATAAAAAGTCGCAATTTCGTGTTATAGCTTCTCGCGGGCGAATGACTGTGATTTCCGTTTTTTTACGTTGGATACCAAACTGCTAATGTCATTATAAAACTGGGTTGTTTCATTAAACAATATGCTTAGTGTGCGGGAAAATGTCGAAACAGCCATGCACAAAAAAACTAGGTACGTGTACATCATATTTAGCATGAAATCTACTATGTTTAGTGCTTGCTATGGCTATTCAAAGTAAGGTATAAATCAGCTGTGATTACGATCAATCGATAACGTGGATAAGCATCATCCAATTGACTGACAGTTGTTCAATTTGGCCAGTTCACATATTATGGTTACGAGAACGTCGCATTTTTCTTACCGTTGAACTTGCCAGCCATGTTAGCAGCACCGTCATAGCACTGCCCTCGGAGTTGCTTCAGGTCCAGATCGAGACGGAGCAGCGCGTCCTTGATGACCTTGGACAGGACGAGTGCGGTAGTCGACTCCACGCTGTACAGTCCGACAAGTTGTTCCTCGACCTCCAGCTGTTTGTTGACAGAGCGAAGACAGATGGCCACCTGTTCGGTACCGGCGCTGTCTCGAGTCTCATCGGCCATCACAGCGAACACCTCCCCACGCACGTTGTCGGCGATCTGACGAACGATAGCTGAAGCCATCATCTCCAGTACCTCATTTTGGATTTCTGGAGACGTGAATGTTTGTTTCCGCTCCCGCCATTTCTTCAGTGCCGGACAGTTGCGCTCCGATTGGTCCAGGAGTCGCTGCGGGTTGCCGGTTTCCTCCTCCCTTCGTCGCATCGGTAGTCCCTGTCCAGCGAGGTAGGCAATGGCGTGAAAAATGCAGCTGAGCGCCTCCCGTGCGTCGGCAACGTCTCTGGCTTTCCCTGTAGCGGACATCATGGCAGTGGCGCTGGGCTCTGTCGAGGTCTTGAGGCGGGCGACTGCGGTTCTGTGTGTGATGCTTTCTTCATGTTTGGCGAACCTTTCCAGAGCCTTTGCCCAAGATCGGAAACCACAAGTGATGAATGCCCCATCCGTCTTTAGACCGCAGTCGAGAAGCTTCATGGCATACGCCTTTTTGCATAGCGTGCACGTCACTGAGTCCGAAGGGCGATCGTACTCCAGCCAGCTGTAGTTTTTCTTCCAGCGGTACTGGAAACGCCGCTTATAGCCGCGTACCTCACTGGACGAGGATGAGGCTGGGTGTGGTGTCGATGACGTAGATGAATGTGCAGCAGGCTCGACCTCGGGCACAGCAGGATCGTCTGCTGAAGAATTCAGAATAAGTATAAATATAAAGCAGACTTCAAGGGTTAGGCGAACAGACGACTATTTAAAACAAGCTTTGGGAAAATGATGGCATGTGACGTAGGTAACTGTTGGTATCCACTTCCAATCCGTTCCGAAATAAAGTAGTATTTACGAATTACGTTTATCTTAATATTTAATAAATTCCTATATGGTGTGTACAAATGTTACTCGCTGTGCCAGTTAGGCCGATGAAGTGATAAAAAATACCACGAAACGTCCGCATTACTGAGTTTTAATTGAATTTAAACGAATACCTGATAACTATATTAGCCCTCGCACTGCCGGAAGGGGGCACCTATCGACCCCGACGTCATTAGAGGTCAATTATCGTTTTTGGGCAATAATTCGCTTATAATAATAATTCGCCAATTCGCCTATGGCTAACATTCCGCTTCAAACAGTGTTCTATGAATTTCCATGTGACCTTGGGTGGTTGACAATAAATAACTGAACTTGCAACAGCAATAATGACGGTCGGCTGAGAAGGTGAAAGATGTCTTACCTGGACAATCCGTATCCACAGAGGTAGGAGGCGGACGAGTCGTGCTAGATGGCAACGATGATTCTTCAGCGACAGATCTGAAGAAAAAATAAACCGAAGTTAGATGTCGATAAATGGTACCGAAAGGACCACAACAAAAAGGCAAATACATTTTGGTGTGCTGTAGCTAAGAGACCTTTCCTTGATGAGTCAGTGTAACCAGGCACATCCATGCCCCGAAAAAACGAACCTTTCATGTTATTTTCTGATGGTGTCTATTTCGTTCGAAGTTTGAGGGCATTCCGAATTCGCTCATCGAAAGTAAATGATTGTTGAAAAATAACGTTTGCATCGTAAAACCAGGGCATGTTTATAGATTTATCAACAAGCCATTTCGTTTTTATTGCCCAGCCCAGAACAAAAAAGTTCCGTTTCTGTCTCCCCCACTAGCAATTGTTAAGTACCCATTTCACAGTTACAAGCTATGCGGTACACTATAACTTCAGGCGTTAACCGCTAGTGCCACCTAGGGACAGAAACCTAACCCAATGATCTCACTTCAGACATCGGTGCTGACACCTATCGACTTGCGACGCTGCGGTACGAGCTAGAGGCCGTAAGCTGCTGCCATCTGGCGGGAGATTGGTGCGAAATGGCACCGTTCCAAACCGGCTACCGCCCGCGTAAAGGCGGATGCAGACTCGTTTAAAGTCCACCTTCCAACATGGGGATTTAAACTGAGATAGCCATCTTGTTTCTCGTACCCGAAAACCCCCGAGTAAAGCTTCTTTCAGCTGAAATCGCTCTGCAGCCGACAAAAACGGTTATTTTCATTCAAAAAGAAAGAAAAAAACGGGCATAACCGTGGGCATAACCAAAAGATTGCGGTGGGCATAACCAAATTTAACGCTTTCTATTTAATAGAAAACAAATATGTTAAAATTATGTCGCCTAATTTTCTACGCTGAATCGAATGAGACCAAAAACCATGTAAACTTCTTTTTTTTAAATTCATCATAATTTCCGAAGGTGGACTATTTCCTTTAAGGAGCGCGGCAGATTGCAGAAATGCCCGGGCGGCGGGCGGTCGTGGGTATTTCAGATCTGGTGGAGCTTCGTAACCGACAGATAAATTGCTGAGTAGGGTGAAAAAATTGTCTAACATGGATTTATATCTGCCCTGTCAATTTTTCTCGGTCCCTCCCAAAGCGTAGCCAGTAGCGCAGTCAAAGCGGAAAGGGAGCCGAATTTTACCAAACTTAAGTTTTTGAAAAAGAGGGCCCGTCAATTTTCAAAACTTGCACATTTCTGGAATCATCAAGGCGTCAGCTTTCGAGTGGTATGCTTCAATAGTCTTGACCCCTCCGACCCTTTACAACGAACCGTGCGAAACATCCACTCCCGCCCGGGTATTTCTGCCGCGCTCCTTAAACCAGTCTGCATCCGCTTTTACGTCTAGCGCCCACCGATGCGTGAAAAAACGACCGTTTTGCGCGTGGCATCTTACAGGCGATCCTTACCAACAAATTGCGATAATGTCTGACACTTGGTATGCATTAAAAGTGGCTAAAATTCAATCTTACCTGCGTCGGAAGAAACTGCTGATCACCGCCTGTTTCTTCATCTCTATGTCAGCGGTGGGGCCTTGACCTACGCCATGCACTCACCACATGAGCAAACCAAATCCTAGCGCACGCAAACCTGACGTAAATAATCGAATCGAAATGTTGAACGTGTTTAACGATGTTGAACAAAATTACAATTTTTGTTTCAAATCGCGCAACCGAAACACTGCGTCATCCCGTTGCAGCAGACAGCAGCAGCAGACAGCAGTATGTCAAGAACAATAAAATGACAAATAGGTATGCCAAATCGTTGAATATTAGGTACCTATGTAAACCAAATGATCTGACATAATGAATTAAATTTGAAGTGATATCTGCAGGATGCATTTCAAAAAATATTTTTTTATTGTCAATTGATACCTACGATCCAACAAAATCATCTTTTTTAAACAACTTGACTCTTTCATATGTGGCGCTCTTGCGACGTTCCAGTTACGACTCTTGTCTTGTCTCTTGTTTGACGCGTGACCAAGTGTACCGTGAGGCTTGAGGTGTGCCTAAAGTAATATTATCCAATATATATTATCCTGGGTAAGACCAAGGACCTACGGTAAGATTCACACCAGAGTCTAGTTGCTGTCAAGTCGAGTAGGCAGGTACTGAAGTTTCAAATTGGTAGACAGAAGCATCAACTACCAAGCACATGCTGATGCTAGATGCTGCTCACCACTTTTCTCATTTTTGTATTTCTTGTCATACATACCTACCATCTGCCAAGTGCTTGGTATTTACTTTAGTTTAAAAGTGGCTGTTCAAAATCCACACATGTTTTCACAGTGTTGCAGGCAGGCGCGGATCCAGTGGGGGGGGGGGGGGGCAACCTTACCTGGTTCTCTTACCTGGTTGGGTTCCTCAATGTCAGAAGAGTTAAGGCCATGGCCCCCCAAAGGTCTTATTTTTTAACATTACACCTATGGCAGTGCATGGAAATAAATTTATTTTTTACGCTTGGCCCCTCCAAAACCTGTTTGACAACTCCCAAAACACTGGGCTGGATCCTGCACTGGACACTGGTTGCAGGTCATATCAAGGTTATCATTGGGTAATAACTAATATGTTGATTCTTAATAAGAGGTGTTTTTCGGTCAAAATCACATGATGATAGATGCCTATCTACTAGTACCTTTCTGTGGTGGCAAAAACTGTGTCTTTCTTGTATTGCCACAAGGTTCATGCCTTGCCTATGCCTAGGCTTGCATAGGCCTTGCATTGCAGCATTTTTGCATGTTTTAGGTATGATTATGTTATCTATTTCTGTCAATTCACTACAGTGCTAGGTAACTTGGAAACATTGTGGGTGCTCAAATGAGTCAGGGGGTGCTGAGACAAGGATTGTGGGTGCTCAAGCACCCACAAAGAGATATAAAGTTACGCTTATGGGCGTACGGTATTGCAATGCACAGTAATGGGGGGGGGGGGGGGTAACAGTTGGAATATTGCAAATTGTTGATGAAAATGTAGCATAAAATAAAAAATGTGACCTGTTTAAATGAGGTTGCCTTCTCATATAATTAACCTATAGGTAAAGGATATTAAAATAATCAAATTGAGCCTGAGCCATTGGAATAGCATTAGCATTCTGATTCATCAGAATCAAATGTTTGGCTTCAACCATATTCAAATTTGAATTAGCCTTCAACATTCAAATCAAACTGAAATAACCCACCTCGATTATGCAGAAGAAAATATAAACAGGAAACTTCACTTCCAACAGCAGGACAGATGGAACCGACAATAACTGACAAGAAAGTTAAACACTGTCCAACTTCTGCGCTTCTCTCCACGTTATGCCTGCGCGAGCAAAATGGCGTGAGAATGTCACCAAGTCCAAACCGCACGAAAGCGCACCCCGAAAACCGTCAAATTACCGGTTCCCATATCCACGGCCAGAAGTCGTAAAGTGTCAGCTGACTGCGCTTCGGTTATCCGCCGGTCTCTCCCGTTTCCGCGCGTTTGCTCACGTTATGACCTCTAACGGTCCATTTGTGAACCGCGCATGAGATGCGGAGGTATTGTTCTGCGGCCCACCTGCGCGTGCGGAGCCGCGGCCCGGTCCGCTGTTTTCTGAAACATCCGGGCGAGCGCCGCACCTCCCCGGGCCACCTGAGCACACAGCGTGCTGCCTCGCGCCGTCACGTGTTTGTCTGTCTCTCAACGCGCCCTGTTTGCCTAGCCTCCCCTGTCGACCCTTCTCGCGACCTCATTTGCTCGCCGTATCTAAGCCGCTGTAAACATGTCTCGCTCTCTGTTCTCACTCAACTCTCGCGCTGATCGGACGGCTCTGTGCTCTCCCAGCCTCTGCGTAGAGCGGTCGGCTCCTTCGTTGTGTGATTTCGCCTTCCGCAATATAGACTGTGAAAGAGTGCAGTGCAGTGGTGTGGCAAGTGGTGTCCGCCGAGAGCGGAGAAGTGCGTGATCACCAACTCAGTAATACAGCGCAGGTTACCTACCCTTTCACCCTACCACTCCTGGCTTGCTGCATTGTGAGTCTCCTGTCTGCATTTTCGACTTATATCACGCCCACCTTGAAGCATGGCGCGCTTGTATTATAACGTCTCCTCCAGTCTCTGCATTGACAGCCCCTCGGGCGTTGAATTACGTCCTCCTTATTCCAAGTGGTTGAATTGCAACTTTCTTTGCACACCCCGCCTGCTTGCATTAGCAGGATATCCTAATACTCGCCTGCATTTGCCGGGTTCTTCCACACCTATGTCGCGCTGCATTGCGCGATTCATTCGGCTGTTGAATTGCAGTCATCTTCACGTTCTCCCATTGTGTACCGCCTTTATCCTTTCCTGACAAATACCTGCGCTCGCTGCTTATAATATCCCGGACCCGAATGCCATGGACCAGTGTAGCCACGATCAATTTAGAGATACACATATACAGTCCACACCAGAGCGCTCGGGACACACGAGACGGTGTTTCGGGCTCAGCAGGCCTGCCGCGACTGCGACACAATTCCTTCTTTGTGTACACCACAAAGTCACACAGATCCATCTCAGCACAAAACATCTGGAGCTGAGTTTGATAACCGTAGGGGTGATTTCCCCTCCGCACGACATAGCTATTCTCATCTACAGTGATAGGCGAATACCCGGAAGTCTTCATGGATTCGCTTTCCCTGATGGCTCTCGTAAAGGGACACTTCACTTCAATGCTCCGGTCATCACAAGCGCCATCAGGTGAAGCAGATAGAAATGGTTTGGATGTACTGACAAACAGCCCTGCCCTTTCCACCCTCTTCCCAGTTTTCAGCGAATATGCCTCAATCGCCTTTTCTTCGTTTTCCTCAATCACATTTTCCCCACGGAACTGCTGGAGTCTTCAGATGCTGTCCCTGATACAAATGCTCTGCCAAGTTGTGCAGATTAGCAGTTTTAGCTCTGCATACACGGCCTGCAGAGGAAGCAGTGAGCCGTGTCCGCCGCTGATTTGCCCACTCTTTCGACTTGACCTGAGCTCTTGTGCTTTCTTCAGTGTTTTGCTTGTTCAGCTGTGCATTTGTTCAAGTTGTCCACCCACTGAGCTGAGAGTTTTTTTTCCAAGTAGTCGTGATCTTCAGTCATTGCTTGCATGTTCACTGGTGCCTCCAGTATTCCACATATGTTTTGGTTTTTCTGGGTTTTTTCCCACATGTTTTTCTGTTTTCGCGGTCCTGTTCACGTGTCGTGGCACAACGGAAGGACAGCTGTTCTACCAGCGTTGCCACAATACAAATATTTAGTATTTGTGTACGATCTTGGTTTTCGGCAACGGTGAGTAACCTTCTTAGGTGCTCAGAACGGTTTATGCGATTTTATCATGGGCACTTTCGAGATGATAGACTGCATTGCACTTTGGAAGCAATTTGCATGTAGCGTGTAGTTCCGTGTGGTGGCGCCACCTAATGGCTGTGTCCTTAACTGCTGCTCGGGATAGGTGTCGCCTCGATCTCCCGGTCGACACGCTAATGTTCTGTGATTATCGCATGCTCTAGTACATTTCCATTAGCGCAGCGTCGACTGTCTGGCTCGTGCGCCGTCCCAGACGTCGCACCTGCGGCGGATTCTTATTCGTGTGGCGGAACTCGGTCTCATCTCCTCGTCTCCCGCTCGCTCGAGTCCGGTCCACTCACCCGCTTGACGAGAGTCCTGCTGAAAGACGCCAAAGAACTCGCCAAAGCCCAGTGAGGCCGTGAGTCGAAAGACGGGAACGGTTGATGTATTTCTGCGCACATTCCAGAACAGCACTGGGGTGGGGTGGGGGCGGGCTGGTCACCGGGCGCGCCATGGGGGCGGGGGGAGTCGCGGCGGGGAGCATGGGGCCTAGGGTGTCGGTGGCTAGTAGCGGCGGGCGGCGTTAACGGCCAGGCAGGCGCGCCAGACGTCGAGGCGCGGGCCCCGGATGTACCGCACGTACGAAGAACCCCGTCAACGGCCGGACGCCTGGATGGCGCTGTCGGGCGCTCCGGCGGCGGCGGCCGCCGTGGCGAAGCCGATGCGGAGGCTGTGGGTGGTGAACTTGCCACCGGGCGCGACGTCTAAATCCGATAGCCGGATGCCGTGATACACGCCTCCGTGGGGGCGGCGAGGAACGCCGCCAGCGGGATCTCCGGAACTACTGGACTGAATGTAAACATAAATTAATTATTGCCATCTGAAGCCTGTGCCTCTTCACATCACCATTTCCCCTGAGATGGGGTGGCCTTGGGTCAGAAAGCTTTGCAGACGGTTTGGCTCACATGCATGACCTGAAAAAAAACTTTCTTCAAACATACCCCTGGCTTGTTAACTTTTGTTAACTTTTGACAGCCTGCTGATGGAAGCATTGTTCATCTCAAAGTACACAGATACCCAGGTCTTTTCTTTGGTTATACCTTGCTGAGGGACTACTCCATTCACAGATACAAATGTAGCAGCTCCAGGCCAATCAACATTATCCTTGTCCATGACATCAAAATCTTGTGGACAGGTTTGACGCTGCTTCTCCCGATCAAGAAGTCTAGTAAACAGACAAAACTGTTACGAACCTTACATCCACTTCCTGAGGCTTGATGGATGCATATTTGAGTTTTAGGGGACTTTGACTGAGCTGGAATCGTTCAGCGCCCAGCTGAGGGTTGCTAATCTGCACACAAAACAATATGACATGTTTAGTACACCTTTCGTAGATGCTTTTAGTCTCGCGAGCGCGCTTTTTAGTTCTGAAACTGGCATAGCCTGGTATCCTGCTTCTTTATCCATGTTTGCGAAGCCTCGAAACAAACTTTAAACACCATCAAACAGCAATATACTCCTCACTGACCCGAAAGCCCAAACCACCACAGACTAGCCACAGACGCCAAGTTATCTCTCAAGCGCGTCGCAATCGCTCTAGTATACTTACTTCCCCGACCACAAGTGACCACTAGCGCCACCAGTCAGCTTTCGCTTTAGAATCTCATTCCGAGCGGGGTGAAGCGCTCGCTCGTAATTAATGGCAATTGTAATGGTAATTTTAACTCAACACAAAATGAAGACGTAAACATGGCTTATCAGTCTCCATGATAAGCCACGCGAGCGTGAAGCGCTCGCTCGTTAGCTTGAACGATTAAAACATTGGGTCAAGTCGAGGGAGTATCCGGCCATTGAATGGTGTCACGCTGCTACGCAGGTCAACAATCCAATGGACATATCCAAATGTCACGTCGATCCTTTGGTATACTTTTTACCAATCCTCAAGGGGAACCTCTTAGGTTCAGTGTTTTTACATGTACGAATTTAAACAGAAACATAATACATACAAACTACAAAGTGTGCATCTTTATTAATCTGGCAATTTATCATCTGAATCCATATTTGTTTGTCCAGGAGCAAGACAGGGAAACAAATTATGTGGAGAGAAAGCGGTTTTTTATACACAAACATCTTTAGAGCTTTGTGTAGAGTCTGTCTTCTGACTTACCTTTCAGCGTTTTGAGATCTTCTTGAGCTCCATGATCTGACGGGTTCTTTTCTGTCCGGTCATACAGGAGCTCCCTCATCCTTGGTTCGTTGTGGAGGAGCACGCCGATTGATTTAGCTGCGTGAGCCGCGAAGCGCGTATCCGACCACAGTTGTGGTCGGAAAACTTTTCATTCGCCTGTAGCTTGCCATTGTTCCTCCATAGTGAAGGCCCAGTGATGAAGTGATGACTTCTCTCATGATGAGCTGTACACGTTCATCAATTGTAGTCCCATCCTTCTCTCCAAGATACTGGACCTAGAACAGAACATTTTAGTCATCAGTTCATTTGCACAGAAAATATATGTAAAGGGAGAGAAGCAATGCTGTTGTCATGTGAGAAGGAAATATCACACTAATAACGGGTGTCCACTATGGATCCGGACGCGACAGCAAGTAAGACACCATTACCTGCAACAGCGTTCGCCTGCGCCCTCCTACACAACATCGTGCACACCAACATCACAACAACGTCCACAACCGACTAATGCCATACTCCATCACCTCCAGACCTCGATCCGCGTCTACTGGGCGACCCGTTGTGCCCACAGTGCGTCACATAGCCTCTGGCGCTCGGCAGCGGCAGCTCGGTACTCATCTCACCGCGAGGCGTGCGGTCCATATATCAGCCGCGGGCTGTTCGGCGGCATCGGCAGCGGCCGTTTCCAGCCACTGGCGTTCAAAATCGTCACCGTGCTCCTCCACGATGTTGTGTAGGATGGCGCAGGCGAACGTCATTGCAGGAACAAACTTGTAGGAGATCTCGGAGCGCTTCAGCAGCCGGCGCCACCTGGCCTTGTACCGGCCAAAGCAATGCTCCACCGGCACCCTGGCGTGTCTCAGTCGGGCATTGAAGTGAACCTGCTGTTCCGTAAGGGCACCCATTCTCCATCTGCCGCCACAGGCTGGACCGGCGCAGGACTCGGGCGTCATGGGTGTTCCCCGTGTCCATGCGGGTCACGCTCAGGAACCTGCCACTGAGGAAATGAAAGGTAATTGTTTAGTGCACAGACACTCAGCACAGACACTCAGACACTCAGCATTCTTTGTTAGTTGAAATGACACAGGTATACCAGATTACAACACCACTACATTTATGCCACACATTGCACTGACACAACACCTCACATCTGCTTCTTTAGTTCCCCAGAATAGATCTGGGAGTTGTGGGAAGTAGGAATGCTTCTGCTAGAGTTGACCTGGATCTTTGAGATCCTCTCAAGCATGAAGGGGACACAGGATGCTATCAATATGATCATCAATATGATAGCAACAAGGACTCCAACTGCCACATACACCTTCTCCATAAAACTCAGACCAAATGCATCTGTAGCTGGAAGTTCCTTGGAGCAGTCATCACAGTGTGGGTCAAATGAGTATGTTTCACAGGCCTTACCAAGTGAGAACTTCTCTGTCTTAGAAAGACCTGGATCATTTGGATCTGTCACAGTGATCTCAAAGTCCCGAACTCCTGAGGTGCATTTCATTGTTGTCAGACCACCAGAGACTCCTAGCATCTTTGGGCACACCACAGTTGTGTCACTTGAGGAGATGCTAACCACTCCAGTCTCAGGTGGATTCATAAGAACCTCAATGTTCACTCGATCCAATTTCCCAAAACACCCATTTGCATCAAGCAGCATCCCCTCAAGGTTCACTGAGTCAACAGAAGCAGTTTCAGATGAGTACTCAAACTGCAGAATGATGTTTGCATCAAGTTCCATGCTCACACACTCAGACAACTCCAATGTAGCAGTAGGCTTTGTTCCACTCGTCTCTGCCCAGGCCTCTCTTTTGTTATCACATGTTTCTTCAGTTCTCTTTGACCTGTCAGTGCATTTGTGCACAGGTTCAGTCCTGAAGCTGTCTGATGGGATTATATTTGTATTGCATCCTGTGAGAGAAGACACTCTTGGTGATGCAGCATAGTAGTTCACCTGAGGTTGGTTCCTATCTTTGTAAGAGAACTGCCTGAACCCATCATCATGGTACAGATTGGTAGCCCTTAGTCTCAGTCCATTGTGATCAACAATCCCATCATCATCAACATCTATCTCAGCTTCAACATTGAGGTTGTTTGGGTCTGTCCAGTCCTTACTTATCTGCCAGCAAGTTGGGCCCAGGCTTCTGTGCAAATTCATGTATTCACAGTTGACAGGTAAGGCACTCAAGTCAGAGTGACTGGTTCTCCTGAGAGTAACCCTCATACTCCCAACATCCAATCCCAGGCTGTGAGTGTCTCTTATCTGATCTAGGTTAAGTGTCTTGTCAATCATCACAGTGCCTCGAATAGTTAAGGTTATTGTGATCTGCCCTGCTATCAGCCCTGGTCCTGCTTGCCACTGTCTTCTACCCATGTGAGTCCACAGTGGCACTGCTTTGACTCCAAACATTTCCTGACCATCTCCAGGGACAGGTATAGAATCCATAGGGCTTAGTCCAAGATCCACAATCATAGGGCAACTTCATGGCTTCTGATTTATCTTTTGATATGAATGCTGATCCTGTTATGCCAAACAGATATGCTTGCTTCAGCTCACCCTGGTCAAACTCATTGTGCACTCTTCCCCAGCACTGATGGTTGAAGTCAAGATCATGCAGATTAGCTCTGTCTCCCGTGCTTGTTATTTCTTTCCAGAACTGGAACGTTTTGGTCCGAGAACGTATGGCGTCTCGATCAGCTGAGGCGCAGTGGTCAGCCAGTGGCGTGTTTGTACTTGCGAATACTGGGATTCGTTGAAGGCGATCTGGTGCAGACTCGTATTTGACCTGGACGTCCATGTTTTCTCCGCCCAGAAGTTTTTTCATGTCGTCCTTGTTGACTTCTGTTACAGCCATTTCTTCCATGAGGGCACAGCTTGCGTCACGGAGGGATGCCAGATAGAATGGCGAGTTTCCAGTCATGGAGCTGAGTGATAGCACTTTGTGTAGTTCTAGGAGGGAGTTCAGTATCAGAGTTTTTCCAGTAGTGGTAGATCCGTAGAGTACCAGAGCGTTGGTCTTGACTAGGTGTTTGTCGTAGATGATTTCGACCCAGGCGAGGAACTCGGACAAGCAGAGGCCGTTTTCTAGAAACAGTCTTTCGAGCCAAACTACTGTTTCGGAGTCTTCTTCTCTGAAGTCCATTTCTCCGAAGTTTTCATAGTAGGTTTCCCAGAATGGGGTTTCTTTTCTTGCCATTAAATCACGATTCTGTCGAAAGTTGATGATGGTCTTGACGCGTTCTCTGAAGTTGGGAGTTATGGAGTACAGCGTTTGGTGTTCTTTTTCTGTCACGAGGCGAATGAACTCTGTCACTGTGTTTGGTTTGAGACGCTTCACTAAGGTTGTCATGTACTCATACTCGTTGTCTGGAGCATCTCTCTTGGTTCTTCTCTCACTTCTGGTGTTGCGTTGTGATTCCATAGCTGCGTGGCTGAGATCCCGGCCGCCTTCTGGCTGGCACTCTGCTGGTAGGTCGTATAATGGTATGGCTTTGTCACTATTGGAGCCATCAACATCATCATATCCGAAGGCCTTGCGGAGACGTTCCACCATGTTTCTCAGGAATCTCACTGATGAGTGGGCCAGATTACGAAACTCGAAGAGATGAGTTCCATAGCGCGCGAGATACGCCACCCATCTGGCAATATTTCGGACAGTCTGGAAAGTAAGGATTGCGGCGTCTCGTTGTTCGCCTCTGATGCCGAAGAGCTCACAGAAGAGATCGAGTGTCCGTTTCTTGTTCCCCCGCGGGTCGGGTATGGCTCCTTGATCTTTCCGCAGTTGGAGCTGTTTGCTGGGTGGAACGTGATGATTCCGGGCCAGCGCTTGGAGGTGATTCGTCCTCTGAAGTCTCCGCTGAGAACAAAAGTGGCGTAGGTGGGGCTGCTCTTGATGTCGGCGAAGAAGCTTGTGGGGTTGAGTGTTGGACGTTCCGGTTCGGCAGGTGGAGACTCAGGCGGTAGGCTTCCTCCGTATCCAGAGTCCACTCCCAAGCTGCCACTGACGGGGGTACCCGGTCTATATCCATCGCAGGTAAAGCAACCACCTGCCGCCGGGATTGGAGGTTGCCCGTCAGTACCGTCGTGAATTCCTCCGAGTTCACTGGTTGATAACATTCGTCTTGCAGGTTTCCGGAATACCACACTATTCCTATCCAATGAATTCTCGTCTCCGGTATCGACACGATCAGGTGTGCGATTGCTTCCCTGGTGTAGAAGTTCGTCACGTTGTTCAGGCAGATCCGGACCTTCGCTCGAGTTCCTTCCTTCGATACCAGTAGTTGTTGGAGTGAAGGTTGGCGTTCCTTCAGCACGTCCACTGGAATTTCCCTCAGGTAGTTCTCCAAGTTCCTCCGGAAATGGGCTAGCTTCGAAGTGGTGAAGTAGACACGTAGCTCCTCTGGTGTATTGTGGACCTCGGGTTCCTGGGATGGACGACCAGGGGTCCCGGGATCGGGTATGTCGTCAGCTGTTGCTGATCCATCTCGTGTAGTATGTCTGCCATTCTGAAATAGAAGATGATGATGATTGTTAGCGTTTGAAGTTTTGGTGATCAGATGAGGACGTAGATATTTTCCAGGGTACATGTGTTTCACAACAGTCTTACCAATTGCACTCGGAACAGACGCGAAATGAGACAGGCTAGCGGTTGGTACTTTTTGGAATAAGCCAGTCATGTTCGTCTTGACCAGTACCTCAAGCTTTGTCGTCATGACACAGCGTACCTTTGTCTTGATCTGATCGCTAAGCTGCTTTACTCTAAAATACACGGCAGCATTGTCCCACTGCTTGTTGAAGAGATCCTTCTCAATCCCGTCAGAAGGGATTGTCGGTTTGTAAAACTGCTGATTATAGGGGAACACTTTCTCATTAATCATATTCCAACTGTACCAGCGGGAGGTATCTGGGTGAATGCTGAAGGACTCATGGTCTGGCCCTTGGATCACTCCTCTCTTTCCAAAAAGCCTCATTGTCATGGCTCCAGTGGGTGGGATTTTCTTGGATGCATAGCTGTAGTCTTGAGTTAAGTCAACCTTAGGAAGTTCTCCTGTTTTCGTCAGATACTTGTACTTTTCAAGATCAAGGTACGAAGTCTGGGGAATCGCTCCATTCGTGTCCAGCGCATATTCAATCTCGGCCTGAGGCGTTTCTACTTCTGTAGTGATGGCAGTGCCTGCGACAGTCTGTTGAACTTCATTTATTCCTCTACACCAGTGGTTCCCAACCTTTTTTGGTCAGTTCCCCACTTGTCAAGCTCTAATGTCCGCATTCCCCCCCCCCCCCCAAGGTCCATCATTGCAAGCATTTTGTACATGCAAAATTAGCGTACTCATCATACTGCATTGTATTCGAAAGAGAGATCGGATACAAACACTGAACGCATGGTCACACTGACAGATGCATTGTCACATGACCTCTGTGCAGCTGTGCTGTCAATGCGATGACTGTGTCTGCTTCTTCGCAGTCAGTGTTCCGATTCTCGGATCAGTTCTAGATATCGCACACCGGAGGTCAGCTTCGACATCTTTGAGCTGGTTTCTGCCTTTCGTTTTCAGTGCCACAAGTGCTGAGAATGCCTGTTCGCAGATAAATGTAGAGGAAAACGGAATGAGATTTCGCAGTGCATTCTCGGAGGTTTTGGGGTAGACGTGTCTCATCTTTGCCCAAAAGTCTCCCTTTTCGAGCGCCCGAAACTCATCCTTTGCCTCAGAGCTGTATGTCAAGTCTATGAACTCCTCCTGTAGATTGGCTGGCACCTGATCCACAGAGCACTTGAAAGGGTCCCGAGTCAATGCCATTGAGATGTCGTCTGTATCGACCTCTGGGAAATACCGGATGAACTCCCCCTTGAGAGCCAACATGTGTTCTGAGATGTGTTCTTTCAAACCGTCATCAATGGGGCCGGCGGTGTCTAAATTGTCACTCAAGCGTGGGAAGTTTCGCGTACTTCCGTTCCGCAGGTTCTTTTTCCACAGCTCCAGCTTGGCTATGAAGGCCTTGATTGCATCGATGTGCGTAATCATATTATGGCGGGGTCCCTGCAGCTTTCGGTTCAACTCGTTCAAGGCCTCAAATATATCCGTGAGGTAGGCTAGTGAAGCCTCGTGTTCGAGCTTTGCAAGCTCTTCCTTTCCACTCTCCTTGAGGAACTGGTCCACCTCATGTCTGAGCTCGAAGTATCGGTTCAGCATAGTACCTTTTGAGAGCCACCTAACCTCTGTGTGATAGAGCAGATCAACGTGCGGTGCGTCGGCATCCTTGCAGAGCTCACGGAACAGGCGTGTGTTGAGAGCTGAACTTTTAACACAGTTCACCGTTTTTATTACATGCTTCAGCACCGACTTCAATGGTTCGGGGAGGGTTTTAGACACGAGCGCCTCCCGGTGTATCATACAGTGGATAGCGATCACTGCTGGGTTTTCCGTTTCACCAGCGTAACAAACCCCGATTTGGAACCTAGTATAGCTGGGGCACCATCTGTGCAAACACCCACCAGCTTGTCCCATTCCAGGGCCTCTTGCTCAAAGAATGTCGAAATCATTTCCATGACATCAGCTGCCTTTGTTGTTGTGGTCAATGGCCGGCAGAAGAGAAGGTCATCCTTGATAGTGTCGTCTTCGAGAAAACGAACAAAGACCATGAGCTGCGAGATGTTGGAGACATCGGTGGATTCATCGAGCTGGATCGCGAAAAATGGGGAGGCCTTCACCTTGTCAACCACCTGCTCCTTGATGTCTTCTGACATACCAACCACGCGATCTCTAATCGTGTTGTTTGACAGGGGGATTTGCTTCAGTTTGTTTGCTGCTTCCTCTCCCAGAATCAGCTTTGCACAGTCAATCAAACATGGTTTTACCAATGTTTCACCAATCGTATGTGGTTTTTTGTTTCGAGCTATTTGTAGGGCAACCTTGAAGGACGCCTCTGTTGCTGCTTGTGATGTCTGCCTGAATGTGCCACTCCCATCCAGTTTCAGTCTTTTAAGACCCTGCACTTTTAGCTGAAAGAATGCTTTATCCTTACAGGCCAACTCACCATGCGCTCTCTGCAGGTGCATCTTGAGCTGGAATGGTTTCATTGAATCATTTGCCAGCACCTTGTGACAAATCACACACTGTGGACATTGTATGCCGTCTTTGACAATGAAAGTAAATCCATGCTCCATATATTCGTCCTGATATTGACGTTTTTTAGTTGGTGCCATTGTACGTTATTTCCGCAGTACGACCACACTCACCCAAAATAAACACCAATTAAACACTCCTCACACCCCGTCCTCCCCTACGAGCTATACCGCATCAGTCTTGTGCGTCTCAAGGCGGCCTTATGAAGGCCTTGCCTTATAACCGTGCGTCTCGTGGCGGTAACTCATCTCGCGGTGTTGAGAAAACAGAGCAAATTTGTAGGGTGTCTATGACTGCTCGTGCGATAATGCACGCCGCGCCTCTCTTGCGGAGATCTCCTTTTGGCAACGGTACGATAAAAACGACGGCGCATTTGTTGCGGAGTGCACACTGCACATCATTGAAATGAATTACTTAACAGTCACTAAGGATTTTGATGTTTGCATATGCTATTTGACATCGATGTGTCCATAACGTCGCCTAATTTATTGCTGATTTCATTATACAAGCATTACTGTTCGAATAGTTGAAGACAATTTTGGAGAGAAAAAATGAACATAATTTGACATTTGCCTCTTATCAGTCATAAATGCTGAATTTTGGAAGCCTGTCATTCCCCCCCCCCCCCCCCTGCAATCCACTTATTCCCCCCCCCCCAGGGGGGAATTCCCCCCCGGTTGGGATCCCCTGCTCTACACTCTCCGATCGTCACAGTTCCTGATAGAATTTTACATCCATAGTCACGGCCGGCTATGCTCCAAGCCCTTTGTTCTTGTGAGGAGATGGTGGTTGGTATAATGAGCGGAGCATAAGCACTTGACGTATACATTCTCGTTTCCAACAATGGCAGCACATAGTAGGATCCTTCATCCTGCGCATTAAACACTAGTTCATGTTGAGTAGATACGGTGAACTTCTGTGTTCCTCCAAAGCCATGGTGCGTCTCGAATACGTCGTAAGCGCCAATCTCGCCAGTGTCCTCGATCGCCGGAGCAGTATTAGGCATCTTGGTGGTCCTCTTCTGCGGTGGACCGGACGTACCAGGTCCTCGCTTCAAGGTCGCCTGCGAAAAAAGAATATAGTTAATAATATACAATATATATATACACATTCATATACTCTTTTATAAAAGAAAGAGAGGAGTGGGCACAACCTTGCGGGTGGGCCAGTTCTCCATCACTAACCTGTGATCTCCTTGATGTGTCCATTTATAGCCCCGCAGGGGCATCGGCTTCGGCCGGTGTAAGGGGAGTAGCGCCCCCTCGGGTCCCAGCCAACCCCTCCCTCCATCCCCCCTCACACTCACCCCCCGGCCCAGTCCCAGTCCATTTTTGCAACCCCCGTAACAAGTCCCGAACCTCTCCCCCTCCCCACTCAGTTTACTGGGTGTCCCCGTTGAAGTTGAAGGCGTTTGACGGTCGGGTGCTAGTCGCCCGACCTGAACAGGCTTCTTGCGTCTATCATGGATATTGTCCTAGCATTAACTATGATGTGACAGGGGACGCCTGGCTTTTTACATTGGCAAGGCTTTTCTGCGACTGGGCGCGTCGACCCGTACCCTGGGATGAAGGGGTCCTGGAGGCTGAGCCACCTGCCGCGCGGGCTAGTCGTGGTAGCGTGGCAACACTCCTCTTTGGCCTGGATTTCCGGAAGGGCGGGGACACTCAGTGAGGCGCTGCACTGAGAAGCTTTCGCGTCGGGGCTGCTGCCGCGGGTCGTGGCTTGGCTGTCTCGCTGCCGCAGGGCGGGTGCATGCACTTGTCTGGCGGCTGCGGGGTGGCTTTGCCGCTGCACCGGGTGGCGTCCCGGCTTAAGGCGTCAAGGGAGGAGGCGGCGTCTAAACGGCGGGGGTGGTGAGTCTCTCTCTCCCCTCTGGGAGGGCGTCGTCGAGCCCCGTACAGCCCAGTCCCCAGCCCTCGGCCTTGTAGCGGCGCCGTGGCGGAGCGTCGGCTGGGACTGGACAGAGACCAATGCAATTCTCCATGGATACCAATCTCGAACCCACCCTGCTCTCTTCGGACCACACGGACCACCTACCTCCCGCTCGAACCAGACCAGATACAGTTTCTCGATTTTTGTTGATCAGCTTCGGAGAGGGTGCACAGTCAGACACGCTCAACCCTTTTCATCTCCACAGAGCCATCTCCCGGTTTGGAGAAGCTACACGGGTAGTGAAACGGTCAGACGGGAAGGTGGAAGTGGCGATGAAGACTTCTGAGAGCGCACGGAAGTTGCTCAGCGCGGATACCGTTTCTATCCATACAAAGAATGGTATCAGAACGATTCCGATCACAGCCCGCCCCCACCCGACCAAGGGTTTTTCAACGGGTGTGATAACGGTGCCGGACCTGGGTGACGTGGAGGAGGAGGAGATCCTGGAGGAGCTACGGGACCAAGGGGTCCAGAAAGTCCGCCGATTTCAGCGCAGAGAGAACGGCAACGCTGTCAACTCAGACACGTTGGTCCTGTCTTTCTCCCAGGAGGAACTCCCAGAGAGAGTCCGCATCGCCTGGCGATCCGTCCGCGTGCGACAATACGTACCCAACCCGGTCCGATGCTACAAATGCCAAGCATACGGGCACATGGCCAGTTCCTGTAAGGGTAAGGAACGCTGTGCCCGATGTTCGGTACTCGGCCACAACTCATCCAAGTGCGAGGCCCCAAAGCCAAAGTGTACCTGTGGAGGCGAACACGAAGTGTGGTCGCGGGAGTGCCCCAGACTCGAGGCGGAAAAAAAGAAAGCAAAAGACAGGGTCACTGGCAGCGCAAAGAGGGCAGCTGCGCCGCCACACTCGGGCAACCCTATTCCGTCTGCCGGACACCAGTCGCAGACTGTTCCGACAACTACCCCGTACCGAAACGCCCTCACGGGAGAGCAGCGCCAGCCACCAGAGACCCCTGCTCCATGCCCGCCGCCGGTGACCATTACACCAGAAACAAGGATGAAGGACTGCATGGAGCTATCTTTGCAGCAGTTCTTTGCTCTCCTGAGCGGTTACAACAGCCCCGCACAGTCGCCCAAAACCACAGTCACACAAACAAGAGACTTTGGTGTCCAATGCAACATCCAAAACACAGCAACCAAGCATGTACAGACGGACCTGTTTGCTGAGCAGCTTGTTCCTCTACTTGAGGTAGATATCTCCGGGGATATCATCACCGCCGAGGAAGGCGACACAGGAGGAATGTCCACTGAACCATCTTGTAAACGGCCCCGGGAGGACTCTCCCGCTCAACCACCTGTGTCGAGACCGACCCTCCCCCGGTCAGTCGAGACGAGCGATGCCTCCTCCCATCCCCCGGAGACACCAACAACCACCAAGCGCGCACGTGTCGCTTCCGATCGCGACTCGACGTCGATCTCCGTTGCGCAGGGGCGGTCTGCTGACGCCGGAATGGAGGCTATAGACGCTGACGTCCTCTCATCCGTGCCAATACACGGATCAGGAGCCACGGGAGAAGTGGCCAGATCGACGCTCCAGATCCACATAGGACCTCCGGACAGACCAGTCACGCCGACGGCGGGAACCCACCAGGAAAGCCCTGTCACCACACCGTCTAGCCAAGACCGTGGCAGACAGCGGATAAGCTGGTCAGGGGATAGCTCATCCCTGATGCGTCCACCCGCGCTGCCCCCACCGCCAACGTCCACCAGTGGACGATTCGGCTCAGTGTCCCCTCTGGGTTTCTTTTCCCCAGTTCAGTCGCCGTCGGAACTGTCGAGACTAGGTGACGCAGCCGTTCGCTCGCGCTCCGCGCAGAGATCTGGTCGGTGGCCTGATAGCTCTGCCTCCAGAGAGAGAATCCCTGGGAGGCGCTCCTCTTACAGCAACAGCAATGACAATGTATAAGTCTAGTCAAGTTTTAACCTTTTATCTCTCCCTCTTAGCTATGACTTCCGTATTGCAGTGGAACTTGCGTGGCTTCAGAGCCAACCACGCCGATCTCCAGGCATTGGCAGCGGCCAAGACGCCAGCTGTGATAGCCTTGCAGGAGACGAAGCTCAGAGCTGAAAACTCATGCAACCTGCACCACTACAAATCGTATCGATACGATCTCCCTTCTGCCACGATAGCACACGGAGGTACCGCACTTATGGTCCATTATAGCGTCCCCTCGCACTCTTACCGTCTGCGCACCGACCTCCAGGCTTCTGCAGCGACAGTGGACTTCAAACGCTTCAAGGTCACAATAGTTTCACTTTACATCCCTCCCGGTGGAAGCCTGCCTGTGGATTCACTCCAGGATTTAATACGGCAGCTCCCGAACAACTTTCTCGTCCTTGGCGACTTCAACTCTTACAGCACCGTATGGGGCTGCTCTCGCACCAATAGGCGTGGCAGGCACCTTGAGGAGATCATACACAGAAACAATGTATGCTTACTGAACAACGGCTCCCCAACACACATAACTATGCCGTCGGGATCAACATCGGCGATAGATCTATCCCTCAGTTCCGCAACTGTCGCCGATCGATTCCGGTGGCGAACCCACATGACACCGTGTGGTAGTGACCACTTTCCCATCTGGCTGTGCTCTGACATACCCCACCCTGGGGTGAGGACACCGCAGTGGAATCTGTGGAAGGCAGACTGGACGAGTTTTGCAGCCGACTGCAATTTAGACTTTGACTTTGCAGGTTCATCGACTGACACAATGAACGACCAGATCTGCGCTGCGATAATAGTATCGGCAACCAAGTCCATCCCAAAGACATCGCCTCTCCCGAAGCGCATCCCGGTTCCATGGTGGTCCGAGGAATGTCGCCTTGCGATCCGGGAAAGACGACGTCATTTCAGAACATTCGAACGACACCCCACAACCCAGAACCTGATACACTTCCGCAAAGCGAGAGCTTTCGCGCGAAGAACAGTCCGAGAAGCCAAGCGCATTTCCTGGACTACTTACATCAGCACAATTAATCGGTTCACCCCCCTGGGCTCTGTCTGGCGGCGCATGCATCGGATTTCTGGTCGCGGCACCCCATTGCAATCACCAATTCTCATTCTGCCGAATAGCATCACTATTTCCAACCCCTTGGAAGTAGCCAACGTCATAGGAGAGAAGTGGGCCGAACGCTGGAAGCTGGGCACCACTCACCCGACTTTCATCCGGCATAAGCGAGCGAGCGAGTTATCACCCATCGACTTTTCATGCTCGGACTCGCCGGCTTTTAATGACCTTCTTACTTTTGACGAGCTTGAAAGGGCCATAGGACGTCTGAGGAGCACAGCTGCTGGACCTGATTCGATACCTAATGACATGCTCCAGAAGCTCAGCACACGATCACTTCACGCCTTGCTGGCGTTTTATAACCACGTCTGGACCTCTCACGAGTTCCCGGCTAAATGGAGAGAGGCAATTGTCGTGCCAATTTTAAAACAAGGCAAAGACGGAGGTGATCCTTTACATTATAGACCCATTGCACTCACCTCATGCCTATGTAAGCTTTTGGAAACCATAGTAAACCGTAGGTTGGTGTGGTACCTAGAGAGCATCGGTTTCTTCTCCAGCGCTCAGTGCGGGTTTAGGAAGAACAGATGCACCACAGATCACTTGGTATCCATGGACACGGCGGTTCGCCGGTCATTCGCGTGCAAGCAGCACACATTTGCCGTGCTATTTGACATTGAAAAGGCTTATGATACCGCATGGCGCCATGCGATTCTACGTAAGCTACGTGGCGCCGGAGTCCGAGGTCACATGGGACATTTAGTTGCAAATTTCATCAAAGAACGTACTTTTCGAGTGAGAGTGGGCACATCGTTATCCGACAGTTTTACACAGGGAAGTGGAGTTCCACAGGGGAGTGTTTTAAGTGTGACTATGTTCGGAGTTCTTATCAATGATGTTTGCAACTCTCTTCCACCAACAGTCCACCGCTCGCTTTTTGTCGATGATTTCGCCATTTGGGTGTCGACGTCCACTTCCGTGTCGGCTCAGAGGCAGCTGCAGATATGCATCGACGGTCTGGCCAGGTGGAGTCTTTTAAATGGCTTCAAGTTCTCGACGGGGAAGTCTGTTTGTCTTCACTTCTGCCGGCGTACGCGATATTGTCCGGACATTGTTCTGCGCCTCTACGGACAACGTATCCCCGTGAAGGATCAGGCGAAGTTCCTTGGGGTCACCTTTGACAGACGCTTGTCATACGTTCCCCATATCGCGCAACTGAAGGACAAATGCACACAGCGTATGAACATTCTGAAGGTAACTTCCCGCATGTCTTACGGTGCTGACAGGACCACGCTTTTACGACTGTATCATGCTCTAGTCAGATCCGTGTTAGACTACGCATCCATTGTGTACGACGGAGCGCTGAACAGCACGAAGCAATCCCTCGATAGCGTACACCATGCGTGTGTGCGATTAGCCACTGGCGCTTTCCGGACCTCACGCAGAGCCAGCCTTCTTGTGGATGCAGAGGAAACTCCACTAGATCTGAGACGGAAGCGCCTCGCCCTCATTTACGTATGTAAAATCAAGCAGGACCCAGACCACCCCACGTATGACTGGATCTTCGACCATTCACTGGTCCATCTGTTCTCAACAACTCGTCAGAGCTCCTCCCGAGCCCTGTGTTCTCGCGCACACAGCTGGATGCAGAACACTGCCATTGACCTCGATAGCTTGGCCACACGACGCACCTGTCGTGTAGAGCCATGGCGCCTAACAGGGCTTTGCTGTGACCTTAGCCTCTTGCAACACCCAAAGTCGACCACTATGCCGAACGAACTGAAGCAGTGTGCGCTGGAAAAGCTTGACTCATATGGTGGGTTCCGGAGATATTTTACTGACGGATCGAAGGGCGCTGAGGGCGTGGGCTGCGCTTTCGTCAGCGGGACGACCAGTAGACGTTTTAAGCTGCCAGACGCAGCATCAGTATTTACCTCTGAACTGTACGCTATCTACCAGGTTTTAAAGCACATTCGCCGTCATAGTCACAACTTTTGTCTTATAGTTACTGACTCAGCCAGCTCAGTGATGGCACTCCGTAACCAGCTGATCTCCTCATCGCTAGTCACACAGATTTTAGAACTGCTGACCAGCATCCACTCGGATGGTGGAGAAGTGAAATTGTTATGGGTGCCTAGTCACGTGGGCGTTGAGGGCAACGAGAGAGCCGACGAAGCTGCCAAAGCTGCCTCGCGCTCCTCGCGTATTCGTTCGCTGAAGATGGAGGCCGACGATATGAAGCCAGCTATAAACCACACCGTACTCGCTGAATGGCAAGATAGGTGGCATAACGAGACAGACTGCGCTCTTAGACGCCTACGCCCTAATATCGGAAGGTGGGAGTCGAGCAGCAGGCGAAGCAGAATGGAGGAAGTGGCGCTAGCTAGACTCCGCATCGGCCACTGTTACGCTACTCACAGTTACCACCTGACCAGCTCGGAGCCGCCGGTATGCGGCTACTGCAACGCTCCACTGAGCGTGAAACACGTGTTATCTCCCAACGATATCTGCCAACAGTTAAGACTTATAAAATCACGTTTTTTCCCGAATGCATCGCTCGACGACGTGCTAGGGGACAGTGCAGAAGTCAGCATCAAACAAGTTCTCTCTTACCTACAGAAGATCCGTTTTAACATTGTGTACAACCCCCCCGTCTGACTGCGCTGAAGTAGCGTAGACTGGATGGGCGCTTGATAGCCTCAACGCGCTGAAGCGCCCCCCAAAAACCCCAATCACACACACACTGTCCATTTATAGCCTTGTGATGCCGGATGTATAGGCCCCACCAGTCTTCGGGTGTGATCATGCTGGGTGGCGCCATCAGCGTTGGTCCGATGTTGGAGCGGTCTCCACGGCTCTTGATCTCCAGATTGAAGATGTACGTCTTGGTACGGCTCTGGATGGCGTCCCTGTCACTCTCGCTGCAGAAGCCCGCCAGTCTGTTGTTAGTGCTAGCAAAGATAGACACTCTGTCAAGTTGATCGGGGGTATTTTGATATTTTACTGAGACGTGCATTGGTTCGCCTCCAAGGAGCTTTTTTAAATCATCCTTATTGACTTCAGAGATGGTGATCTCCTCCATCACAGCCATGTCCGCCTCTAGCAGTTGAGCGAGGTAGAATGGAGAGGAGTTGTTCATAGCAGAAAGCTTGGTCGGTTTCTTCAGAGTCAGCAGGCTGTTGAGAATGAGGGTGTTACCCGTGGTGGTTCTCCCGAATAGGAGGAGGGTATTTACCTTGGTGAGAAGCTTGTCGGCGATCACCTCAACCCAAGCAAGAAACTCGGGCAGGTCTATTCCATTCTTCCGGAACATGAGCGTGAGCCATGCTTCGTTGTCGCTCAGCGGGTGGATGAGATCTTCACTTATCTCGTTGTAGAAACACTCCCAGAAGGGAGTGTTCTTCAGTGCTTCGGCATGTTGGGTCTGGTTGTAACTGATGACGGTCCTCACTCTGTCTTTGAAAGCAGGGGTTAGCGTGTACAGTTTTTGAAACTCATCCCCACTGATCTTCTTCATCAGTCCTCCCACACTCACCGCCTTATGTCTTTTCACCAGAGTCTGGATGTAGGTGACCTCGTTGTCGGACGGTGCTGACCTCTTCTTCCTGTTGTTGCGCCTGTTTTCTGCTCCTATGTGGTTTGCATCTTCCGGCACCGGGTTGCAGTCTGCGGGCAAGTCACTCAGTGCCCCATCCACCTGATCCCCGTCAAACACGTTGGCGATGTGGGTGAGGATTTTCTTGACAAACTTCATGGACGGATGGGAAGGAGAATATAGCCTACACCAAGCGACTCCATACCTGGCGCAATACGCCACCCAGCGGGTGGCGCTACGGACCAACTGGTAGGTAAGATGGAGGGCGTCGATGTCTGCCTGGGAGAGGCCGAGTTTGGTGGCGATCCACTTGACTGCACGATGTTTGTTACAGCCTGGGTTTGGGATGGTGATATGACTGTGGCCGTTCTCGCCGGTATACCGACCTGTGCTAGAAGATGATCCCGCATGGTGGGTGACCATTCCGGTCCATCTTGAATTTGCGAAAGATTCTCGAATATCTCCGGGGATGACCATTGTGACGAGCTCATGGTCTCTGTCCCCGGAGAAGAAGCCCTGATATGCGGCATCGACCGTAGTGGAGACCCCAGACTCGCATGGTACTCCTCCGAGCTGCTGAGGCTCAGCTCCATCACTTGCAAGGCCGCTGTCGGTAGAGCTGCGGCGTCTCCCGAGTATGGGGCTACTGGAACGCTCCTCCTCTTCTCGATGTTCTCCTTCATGACGAGCTGGACTTGCCTGGCGTTTTCTGGAAGGTATGTTTCGTTGCGTAGGTTCCCGGAATAATGCTGTATCCCCACGCTGTGGATGTTGGCGTGGTGAATCGAGGTCATCCATTGCACTACTGCTTCCCTGGTTAGGAATGAGCTGACGTTGTTCAAATGAATGGTGTACGTCGCTTTCTGAGAGTTCGAATTCAGCAAGAAGATCTGCACTGAGGGGTTCTGGGTTACCAACTTGTCGACGTGCACCGTCGGTAGAAACTGCACTAGATGGCTCAGCAGGTCCACCGATGCCGGAACTGTCAAGGTGGCGGCGTAGGTCCGTTGGTGTATTAACACCTCCTTCCTCGTTCCCCCCGGTTTGAAGGAAATCGGTGGTGAATTCACTGGATAGGTCGAAATCGTCTGCATCATTCTGAAATGACGAAGAAACAATAAGAATATTAGTTTATACCAGATGAGTTGAAACAATTAATTAATTAGTCGTCTACTAAAGATTACCCCGCAGGGGCATCGGCTTCGGCCGGTGTAAGGGGAGTAGCGCCCCCTCGGGTCCCAGCTAACCCCCGCCCCCTCCCTCCATCCCCCTCACACTCACCCCCCGGCCCAGTCCCAGTCCATTTTTGCCACCCCTGTAACAAGTCCCGAACCCCTCCCCCTCCCCACTCAGTTTACTGGGTGTCCCCGTTGAAGCCTCCTCCCTTTGCGGCGTTTGACGGTCGGGTGCTAGTCGCCCGACCTGAAGAGGCTTCTTGCGTCAATCATGGATATTGTCCCAGCATTAACTATGATGTGACAGGGGACGCCTGGCTTTTTACATTGGCAAGGCTTTTCTGCGACTAGGCGCGTCGACCCGTACACTGGGATGATGGGGTCCTGGAGGCTGAGCCACCTGCCGCGCGGGCTAGTCGTGGTAGCGTGGCAACATTCCTCTTTGGCCTGGATTTCCGGAAGGGCTGGGACACTCAGTGAGGCGCCGCACTGAGAAGCTTTCGCGTCGGGGCTGCTGCCGGGGGTCGTGGCTTGGCTGTCTCGCTGCCGCAGGGCGGGTGCATGCACTTGTCTGGCGGCTGCGGGGTGGCTTTGCCGCTGCACCGGGTGGCGTCCCGGCTTAAGGCGTCAAGGGAGGAGGCGGCGTCTAAACGGCGGGGGTGGTGAGTCTCTCTCTCCCCTCTGGGAGGGCGTCGTCGAGCCCCGTACAGCCCAGTCCCCAGCCCTCGGCCTTGTAGCGGCGCCGTGGTGGAGCGTCGGCGGGGACTGGGCAGAGACCAATCACTTACCATGGATACTTCAAACCCAAACCTACGAACCACGGCTTCTGCCGCCCCTCGCCCATCGGCTTCGGCCGATGGACGAACCATCCCGTCTGGTGGTGAAAACCGCCCTTCGGTGAATGACTCTCGCTCCACTGAGGTGGAGCGGAACGGACGACGTGTTGCGCAGGAGAGCGCTGAGAAGGCGCCCTCCCCCACTCCTCGGGTTCTGGTGTTCTCCTCTGAGCAGAGGAGGCTCAGCTCACTTTCCCCTTTCCAGAGGAAGGACGGCTGTGATCGGTTCGGAAAGGTGATCCGCTGCGACAAGTTGCGAGACGGCGCAATCGAGGTTGAGTTTGTTAACGTGGCTGACGCGGCAAAAGCTCTGTCGGCTACAAGCTTTGTATGCACGGTGAGGGATGGAGGCATCAGACGGAAAGTCACAACTCCGATGACAGTGGCCCCGCATAGGACCAAAAACTCGACGAAGGGCATCGTGAACTGTTATGATCTGCGGGATGTTAGTGACGAGGAGATCGTAGAGGGTCTCACCAGGTTTGGCGTAACCGAGGCAAGGAGAATTTTATCCAGGAGAGGAGGAAACATGATTCCGACAGACAACATAGTTTTAACATTCAACAGCACCGACCTTCCGTCGGAAGTGGTAGTGGGGTATGTTCGCGTGAAGGTGCGTGCCTTCATCCCCAACCCGATGCGGTGCTTTCGTTGCCAGCGTTTTGGTTTCACCAAAACGCACTGTAAAAACCGACCGACGTGTGCAAGGTGTGCCTCTACGGAGCACACGGACGAGAACTGTGAGGCTACAACATTCAAATGCGTGAACTGCCCCGAGGAACAGAAACCTCACACTTCCTATGATAGGACCTGTCCGATGTACGCCAAGGAAAGAGAGATAAATAGCATAAAGACCAACAGGAACATCTCGTTCAGAGAGGCTCGTGATGTATACGACGAGTCCCACCCAAGGACGTCATATGCCCAGATGGCGAGAGCTCCTCCATCTGTTCCTCTCTCGTCCAAAACTATGCTCGAGCAGATGAGCGCAGCGCAGCTGGTTCTGCTGCTAAAGTCCTTCGGTCTTTCTGTCGTTGCTACCGGGGGAGCGGCGGCTCATGCGGAGGCCTCGGCGGCTCCTGCGGAGGCCTCGTCGGCCCCTGCGGGGGCCTCGGCCGTCCCCTCTCCTTACCCCACCTCCACTCCTGGAGGACAGGGTGCCCTGGCTGCCCCGGTTGCGGCGCCCGCTGCTGCGGCGGTGAGTGCCAACACTGGGGATGGAGGCGAGGGCTGGACCCTCGTCCAACATCGGCGCTCGAGCGAGCGACGGTCTCCCTCTCGTACCGAGCCTGCGTCACCCAGGCACTCTTCTGGTTCGGCGACGGCGACTCCCAGCCGCCCTCCTGCTGTAAAGGAGACTGCGGTCATGGCGGCTTTGCGCCGCAACCAGGAGGAAAAGCGGGCGCGCGATGTCAGGCGTGCTCGCCTCGTCGAGAAAGCCCGCGAGGCCAAGCGTTCTCCGGAAGCCGTGGGGGTCGGTGAGTCGACTCCATCGGGGGCTGTGGGCCCGTCGCCTGGTGGGTCGGCAGGACCGTCCCCTTCCTCTGTGCGTTCTGCGGAGGGCCCGTCTCCGATGGGTCCCCCGCCACCACTACCACCGCAGCTGCCGCGTGCCCCTCCACCGCCGCGGCCCGCGGGGTCCCCGAGTGGAGAGCGGCCACCGGTGACCCCGTTGCCGGCGTCAGGGGCGCGACCGACGCCGGTGTCCCCGACTTCTTCGCCGGGGCGGGCGGCGGCAGCTGCCGCGCCGGAGCGTCCCGGCAAGCGTGTTCTGCCCTGGAAGGGTTCGCCAACGGAGGGTGGCAGCCCCCGTACCCGCCAGCGTTTTCAGCCGGGCTCGACCGGAGGACGGTCCAGCTCGGCTGATGGCAGGTCGCGGCTGGGTCACGGCCGAATCCAGTTCGAGGACAGCTCCTTCCCGGGTGCGGCGGAATATTTTTAGTCATTTGCACTATGTGCCTCTTTAAGCCCCAATAATCATCATTTCTAAGTTCTTTTGAACTTTTTACTGCCCTTTTGGGTGTTTTGCCGTCCTGTTGGACTCTACCAGGCGCGTTTCCCTCGGTGCCGGTGTCCTTTTACTTTCTTAGTGGTTTTACGTCATGTGAACTGGCTTTTAGTATGCGCCTTTGCCTGCTCCTTCTTTAAACGTGCTTTTGCGCACTTTTAATCCATTCCCATGCATTTTATTCTTCAGTGGAACTGTAGAGGTCTGAGATCCAATTTTCAAGACCTGCAGACAGTCATCCGCAGGCGGAATCCACTGGCCATCTGTCTCCAGGAGACGAAAATGGCACCCGATATGCAGTGCACGGTGAAGGGCTATGCTGTCTTCCGAAAAGACATACCAGTGACAACAGTTGCACATGGTGGAGTTCTGCTGGCGATTCACCATAGTGTGCCTGCGCGACAGCTCGCGCTGCGTTCCACGCTGCAGGCAGTGGCCGCTCGTATTAATCTCTACCGTCGAGAGGTAACCCTATGTTCGGTGTACCTCCCCCCTGGCATCGACCTTCCTCTGCAGGAACTTAGACGATTAGTCGCTGAGCTGCCGCCACCGATCTTACTGCTGGGCGATTTTAACGCCCATAATACTGCA
Source organism: Chirona hameri (assembly GCA_036785665.1). NCBI lineage: Eukaryota > Metazoa > Arthropoda > Thecostraca > Balanomorpha > Balanidae > Chirona > Chirona hameri. The sequence goes on from JAXIVJ010000794.1 coordinate 64,228, forward strand.
TGGGGTTGTAATGCCACGAACACTCGTGGCCGCCTTTTAGAGCATTTTATTAACGACGAGGTTCTGTGTATTTTAAACACGGGAACACGGACCCATTTTACAGTGCCATCCGGTCAGACCTCTGCATTGGACTTGAGCTTGGTGAGCCCCCAGCTAGCTCATCTTTTTACCTGGTCTGTGCACGATGACCCACTGGGAAGTGACCACCTCCCGGTTTGGCTCCAGCACCAGGATGGCCCAGTTTTAGGCAGCCGACCACAGAGGTGGAACCCTGCAGGGGCATCGGCTTCGGCCGGTGTAAGGGGAGTAGCGCCCCCTCGGGTCCCAGCTAACCCCCCTCCCTACATCCCCCTCACACTCACCCCCCGGCGTAACAACCCCCCAGACCCCCCGGCCCTACGCGAAAAAGAAGCTGGTGATGGGGGATGACACTGGGTATATGTGTGGTGATGAGGTGATGTCTGTCCGTTGTACTTTTTGCCAGCTGAGCTAAACGATCATTTGGGTCTCCTCATCTCCTCCTCACCACCAAAGTTCAAATGCCCGTTCATCATCATCATCCGTTTATTCAGTAATCCTCATGGTGTAACATATGCTGAATCTGGTAGGCGGTTCCAACGATTGACATAAGGTCACATGCCCGGAGCGAGGGGTAGACTACACTCATACCAATGCCTGGTGCTCTAACTTTACATGTGATGGATGTTGTGAAGACTGCTGTAATGGTAGTTTTTATGGAACTGTGAATTTGTCTTGGTCTGAGGTATACTGCTGCTTGTGCCCACTCCCGTGGTCCGTACTGTTCATCTGCTATATTGTTGGGATTTTTTGGCATGTATTTTCCGTTGTTGAATGGAAAGACATATCGTTCGTTTCTAGACCATTTGGACCAGAATCTTGTGTTTGGATTGGTTACCCACGTTTTGTGGCCTTGTGTGGTTATGGTGTCTGAGGTGCCAAACAGTTGTCTCCATTTTGCGTCTTTAGATACCCATTGAATGCTTTCCATGTTTGTGGAAGGTGGATTGAAGTAGACATCCTTTATAGTTGTTTGAGGGAATTCTCCTGTTTTTGCGTGTTTCATTATATCGGTAATCGGCACTTCGCAATGGGTCATAGCGTCAGAAGTATCCATGTAGTATTCGAGTTCGCAGTTTGTATTTTGAGAGTAATGATGCACACTAGTTCCAGCTTCTGTTCGTTCTACGGAGTCTATACCACGCAATTCTCCCAGAGTACATTTTGCGTTCAAGAACTTCACACCGAACCCTTCTAAATAAGACATCTGGATATGCTCCCATGGGCATGCAAAAGCGTACCCTCCTAGGGCGTCTTTGTAGCGGAATTGGTACATGTAGAGAGTGGGTACAAGCAGGGGGATTACATAGAACTCGTTGTCATCACATGGTGCAAACGTCACTAGATGTCTTGTGTTGATTGTCACTATGTTTTCCGGTTTTGATAGTCCTTTGCTGAAGGAGGTCACATCCATGTGTGGGCTGCCGTCATAGCCAGCGTCTCCTTCTTCCTTTTCATCAGCATCTGGTGCCATGGTTTCTTCAGTGCGGCCGCGTTTACCCGGTGGTCCAGAGTTCACGCGATTGTCCCCACGTCTCCTTCCCTGTAACGATACAACAATTTGTTAGGTATAGTACAGTATAGAATATCCAGTATAGTCATATATATATATATATTCTCTCTCACCTCACCTACCCCCTGGGCTGCTGGTGGTGGAGGAGGCATGTTACCTCTGGGAGCACTCACCAGTTACTGACTGGACGATCCTGTTGATGCCCGTTTTATGGGTGTTGTATATGCGCCACCAGTCCGCAGCAGTGATGACATCTGGTGGCGGGCGAATGAGGGCGTCCAGGTTTGCTGGAGCGGTCGCCTGTACTGATGATCTCTTTCCAGAACTGGAACGTTTTGGTTCTGGAGCGGATTGCGTCACGGTCTGCATTGGTACAGTGGTCAGCCAGGGGGTTGTTGGTGCTGGCGAATACTGGTATACGTTGCAGACGATCCGGTGCCGATTCATACTTGACCTGTACGTCCATGTTCTCCCCTCCCAGGAGTTTCTTCATATCATCCTTGTTTACATCTGTGACTGCCATCTCTTCCATGAGCGCACAACTGGCATCCCTCAGGAAAGCCAGATAGAAGGGAGAGTTTCCCGTCATGGAGCTCATGGTGAGCACCTTGTGGAGTTCCAGTAGTGATGTTAGGACTAGTGTCTTTCCGGTTGTTGTGGAGCCAAAGAGTACCAGGCTGTTTGTTTTGGTCAGGTGTTTGTCATATATGATCTCTGCCCATGCCAAGAATTCTGAGATGCTGATGTTGTTCTGAGCAAAGAGTGATTCGAGCCATATGACGGTTTCTGAGTCTGTTTCTGATTCCTCCATCGCACCAAAGTTTTCCAGGTACGTTTCCCAGAATGGGGTTTGTTTGCGGGTCATGAGTTCTCTGTTTTGACGGAAGTTTATGATTGTTTTGACCCGCTCTCGAAAGTTGGGTGTGATGTTGTATAGGGTCTGGTGTTCTTTGTCTGTCAGTTCTCTGATGAATTCTGTGACGGTGTTTGGTTTTAGTCTTTTGACTAGAGTGGTCATGTATTCATACTCGTTATCGGGCATGTCTCGTTTTGGGCGTCTGGTTGTGCGGGTGTTTCTTTGGGCCTCCATACCTGTGGCGTTCTGGTCCCGGTCTCCCTCTGGCTGGCACTCGTATGGCAGGTTGTAGATGGGGATGGCTTGGTCCTTGTTGGCTCCGTCCACATCGTCATATCCGAATGCCTTCCTCACCTTCTCTACCATGTTGCGCATGAATCTTACCGTGGAGTGGGCCAGATTATGAAACTCGAATAAATGAGTTCCGAACCTGGCGAGATATGCCACCCAGCGGGCAATATTGCGGATAGTTTGGTATGTAAGGATGGCTGCATCGCGTTGCTCTCCTGTGATGCCGACGAGTTCGCAGAAGAGATCGAGTGTTCTCTGCTTGTTGCCTCTCGGCTCTGGTATGGTGACATGCGTGTGGGCCTCCTTGATCTTCCCGCATGAGGTCGAGCTTGCCGGATGGAAGGTGATGATGCCTGGCCAGCGTTTTGAAGAGACTCTGCCTCGGAAGTCTCCCCTGAGGACAAATGTAGAGAAGCGGGGGCTGTTCTGGAGGTCTCTGAAGAAGTCGGTCGGGTTGAGGATGGGGCGGTCGAGTTCCTGTTCGGATGTTGTAGGCTCTGTTGGAAGGCTGCTTCCGTACCCAGAGTCCACTCCCATGCTGAGATTGACTGGGGTACCAGGTCTATATCCATGGACGGTAGCACAGCCACCTGCCGTCGGGATTGCAAGTTGGCCGTCATCACTTGGACAAACTGTTGATTGTTGACTGGTTGGTAGCATTCGTCCTGCAGCGTCCCGGAATACCAGACTATCCCGATCCAGTGGATCCGTGTTTCGGGTATGGAGATAATCAGGTGTGACACTGCTTCCCGGATGTAGAAATTGGTCACGTTGTTGAGGTATATTTTCACTTTGGCTCGGTTCCCCTCCTTCGATATCAGTAGCTGCTGGAGAGTTGGCTGGCGTTCGGTTAGTACGTCTGTCGGGGGTGAGTGTGTCTTGTAAACGGCCCCGGGAGGACTCTCCCGCTCAACCACCTGTGTCGAGACCGACCCTCCCCCGGTCAGTCGAGACGAGCGATGCCTCCTCCCATCCCCCGGAGACACCAACAACCACCAAGCGCGCACGTGTCGCTTCCGATCGCGACTCGACGTCGATCTCCGTTGCGCAGGGGCAGTCTGCTGACGCCGGAATGGAGGCTATAGACGCTGACGTCCTCTCATCCGTGCCAATACACGGATCAGGAGCCACGGGAGAAGTAGCCAGATCGACGCTCCAGATCCACATAGGACCTCCGGACAGACCAGTCACGCCGACGGCGGGAAACCACCAGGAAAGCCCTGTCACCACACCGTCTAGCCAAGACCGTGGCAGACAGCGGATAAGCTGGTCAGGGGATAGCTCATCCCTGATGCGTCCACCCGCGCTGCCCCCACCGCCAACGCCCACCAGTGGACGATTCGGCTCAGTGTCCCCTCTGGGTTTCTTTTCCCCAGTTCAGTCGCCGTCGGAACTGTCGAGGCTAGGTGACGCAGCCGTTCGCTCGCGCTCCGCGCAGAGATCTGGTCGGTGGCCTGAGAGCTCTGCCTCCAGAGAGAGAATCCCTGGGAGGCGCTCCTCTTACAGCAACAGCAATGACAATGTATAAGTCTAGTCAAGTTTTAACCTTTTATCTCTCCCTCTTAGCTATGACTTCCGTATTGCAGTGGAACTTGCGTGGCTTCAGAGCCAACCACGCCGATCTCCAGGCATTGGCAGCGGCCAAGACGCCAGCTGTGATAGCCTTGCAGGAGACGAAGCTCAGAGCTGAAAACTCATGCAACCTGCACCACTACAAATCGTATCGATACGATCTCCCTTCTGCCACGATAGCACACGGAGGTACCGCACTTATGGTCCATTATAGCGTCCCCTCGCACTCTTACCGTCTGCGCACCGACCTCCAGGCTTCTGCAGCGACAGTGGACTTCAAACGCTTCAAGGTCACAATAGTTTCACTTTACATCCCTCCCGGTGGAAGCCTGCCTGCGGATTCACTCCAGGATTTAATACGGCAGCTCCCGAACAACTTTCTCGTCCTTGGCGACTTCAACTCTTACAGCACCGTATGGGGCTGCTCTCGCACCAATAGGCGAGGCAGGCACCTTGAGGAGATCATACACAGGAACAATGTATGCTTACTGAACAACGGCTCCCCAACACACATAACTATGCCGTCGGGATCAACATCGGCGATAGATCTATCCCTCAGTTCCGCAACTGTCGCCGATCGATTCCGGTGGCGAATCCACATGACACCGTGTGGTAGTGACCACTTTCCCATCTGGCTGTGCTCTGACATACCCCACCCTGGGGTGAGGACACCGCAGTGGAATCTGTGGAAGGCAGACTGGACGAGTTTTGCAGCCGACTGCAATTTAGACTTTGACTTTGCAGGTTCATCGACTGACACAATGAACGACCAGATCTGCGCTGCGATAATAGTATCGGCAACCAAGTCCATCCCAAAGACATCGCCTCTCCCGAAGCGCATCCCGGTTCCATGGTGGTCCGAGGAATGTCGCCTTGCGATCCGGGAGAGACGACGTCATTTTAGAACATTCGAACGACACCCCACAACCCAGAACCTGATACACTTCCGCAAAGCGAGAGCTTTCGCGCGAAGAACAGTCCGAGAAGCCAAGCGCATTTCCTGGACTACTTACATCAGCACAATTAATCGGTTCACCCCCTGGGCTCTGTCTGGCGGCGCATGCATCGGATTTCTGGTCGCGGCACCCCATTACAATCACCAATTCTCATTCTGCCGAATAGCATCACTATTTCCAACCCCTTGGAAGTAGCCAACGTCATAGGAGAGAAGTGGGCCGAACGCTGGAAGCTGGGCACCACTCACCCGACTTTCATCCGGCATAAGCGAGCGAGCGAGTTATCACCCATCGACTTTTCATGCTCGGACTCGCCGGCTTTTAATGACCTTCTTACTTTTGACGAGCTTGAAAGGGCCATAGGACGTCTGAGGAGCACAGCTGCTGGACCTGATTTGATACCTAATGACATGCTCCAGAAGCTCAGCACACGATCACTTCACGCCTTGCTGGCTTTTTATAACCACGTCTGGACCTCTCACGAGTTCCCGGCTAAATGGAGAGAGGCAATTGTCGTGCCAATTTTAAAACAAGGCAAAGACGGAGGTGATCCTTTACATTATAGACCCATTGCACTCACCTCATGCCTATGTAAGCTTTTGGAAACCATAGTAAACCGTAGGTTGGTGTGGTACCTAGAGAGCATCGGTTTCTTCTCCAGCGCTCAGTGCGGGTTTAGAAAGAACAGATGCACCACAGATCACTTGGTATCCATGGACACGGCGGTTCGCCGGTCATTTGCGTGCAAGCAGCACACATTTGCCGTGCTATTTGACATTGAAAAGGCTTATGATACCGCATGGCGCCATGCGATTCTACGTAAGCTACGTGGCGCCGGAGTCCGAGGTCACATGGGACATTTAGTTGCAAATTTCATCAAAGAACGTACTTTTCGAGTGAGAGTGGGCACATCGTTATCCGACAGTTTTACACAGGGAAGTGGAGTTCCACAGGGGAGTGTTTTAAGTGTGACTATGTTCGGAGTTCTTATCAATGATATTTGCAACTCTCTTCCACCAACAGTCCACCGCTCGCTTTTTGTCGATGATTTCGCCATTTGGGTGTCGACGTCCACTTCCGTGTCGGCTCAGAGGCAGCTGCAGATATGCATCGACGGTCTGGCCAGGTGGAGTCTTTTAAATGGCTTCAAGTTCTCGACGGGGAAGTCTGTTTGTCTTCACTTCTGCCGGCGTACGCGATATTGTCCGGACATTGTTCTGCGCCTCTACGGATTACTCATTCATGAGACTTTTGTCGACGAGGACGATTTCATGAGAAAAATATTCAAACGGCACTCGAGCCGCACGCCCGCTCACGCCGCCCTGGTGGGTTATCCACTTAATCACGCATGTCGTTTTGTTCACAAAGCAACCTGCTAGCTTGTCCCGCTTTCCACTTTTGAATAGCTCTTATCGTTTTCGACTTATTCACGGACAAAGTTGAGACATTTTCGCTTTTACGACGTCGAAGCTCATAAGGGTCGTGAGGAATTCGTCGATCCGAGGACAGTCGCCCGATAAAAATATTGACGGCCGGTGCCCCTATGCACAAGTGTGTTTCGCTCTCAGCAGATGGCGTTGATGTCAACGCTCGTAAGGGTCGTGAGGAATTCGTCGATCCGGGGACCGGCGCCCGATAAAAACATTGACGGCCGGTGCATGTATGACAAGGGGATGATGGATAAAGTTTTCCACCCCTGTGGATAAGGGTCATGAGGAATTCGTCGATTCGAGGTGCGGCGCACGATAAAAACATCGACGGCCCACGCCTCTGATTAAGTTGGCATGGGTCAATAGGTCAAATGTAAACCGCTGTTTTTTATCATCATGCGGTAATTATGCGATATGTGTGCATGTCTGATCATGCAATTGTAATGCCAGCGCCAGTTTATTGCTGCCGTATTTTGCTTCCTACAACATGTTTTTTTTTTCCGTCGGCGCGGCCGTATTTCCAGACCATTGGGTGTCGTTGATTCTGGTGGATAAGGGTCATGAGGAATTCGTCGATCCGAGTACACGTCCGGGTGAATTTTAGGGAAAAAAGAATACGTTCGGGTCAATTTTGGGAAAATATCCTCAACGGGTGAAAATTGGGGAAAAATACCCTTATCTTAACGCTCGTCACGGCCGTCAGGCTGCTTGCAGCGGCTCGTGCTGGGTACCGAGGTGTTCACAAAGGTTCATTCTACATCGGCTGATTGCTTGTTTTCACTCGCCTATATTTGTTTTCAAGTAATTTGCATGCAAACTTTGGGGACGTTTAGTCACGCCATGATATTTCGTTGGCAGCGCCATCTTCATTTAGAGGTGTTCGGGTGACAAATGGGGAATCGGCAGTGGCGCAAGCAGGAGTATTCGGATCACAATTGACTGATTCCGTGACCAATTTGCCAGCATGAAAGGCCATCGTCGTTTCCCATAGGTCCGTTCTTGACGATATGAGGTTATTTCGTGCTCTCAAGTGCGTTCATTTGTCACGGTTCCTGCGTCGGCTTTGGTATAGTTTGTTTCACGCTCAACAGATGGCGCTACTGTCGGCGGACGGGAATGTCCATCGGGCACTTCCCAGCTGAATGGGCGGAGGAGCTCCGACTGGAAGTAAAAACAAGTAGTCCGTTCTTGACGATATGAGGTTAATTCGTGCTCTCAAGTGCTTTCATTTGTCACGGTTCCAGCGTCGGCTTTGGTACAGTTTGTTTCACGCTCAACAGATGGCGCTAATGTCGGCGGACGGGAATGTCCATCCGGCACTTCCCAGCTGAATGGGCGGAGGAGGCTCCGACTGGAAGAAAAAACAAGTAGTCGGACAATGTAGATTGAACCTTTGTGAACACATTGGTACCCAACACTAACCGCTGGAAGCAGCGTGACGGCCGTGACGAGCGTTAAGATAAGGGTATTTTTCCCCACTTGTCACCCGTTGAGGATATTTTCCCAAAATTGACCCGGACGCATACGCTACCCGCATGTTAGATGGCGGTGCTATCGAAACTCAGCGCCCAACGTCACCTAACTTTGCATGCTAATTACTTAAAAACAATGAGAGATGAGAGAAAACAAGTAAGCAGCCAAAATGTAGAATGAACCTTTGTGAACACATTTGTACCCAACACTAACCGCTGGAAGCAGCGTGTCGGCCGTGACAAGCGTTAAGATAAGGGTGTTTTTCCCCAATTTTCACCCGTTGAGGATATTTTCGCAAAATTGACCCGGACGCATACGCTGCCCGGATGTTAGATGGCGGTGCTTATTGAAACTCCGCTCCCAAGGTCACCTAACTTTGCATGTTAATTACTTAAAAACAAAGAGAGATGAGAGAAAACAAGTGAGCAGCCCAAATGTAGAATGAACCTTTGTGAACACATTGGTGCCCAACGCGTGCCGCTGGAAGCAGCGTGACGGCCGTGACGAGCGTTAAGATAAGGGTATTTTTCCCCAATTTTCACCCGTTGAGGATATTTTCCCAAAATTGACCCGGACGCATACGCGGCCCGGATGTTAGATGGCGGTGCTATTGAAACTTCGCGCCCAACGTCACCTAACTTTGCATGCTAATTACTCAAAAACAATGAGAGATGAGAGAAAACAATTAAGCAGCCAAAATGTAGAATGAACCTTTGTGAACACATTGGTACCCAACACGTGCCGCTGGAAGCATCGTGACGGCCGTGACGAGCGTTAAGATAAGGGTATTTTTCCCCAATTTTCACCCGTTGAGGATATTTTCCCAAAATTGACCCGGACGCATACGCGGCCCGGATGTTAGATGGCGGTGCTATTGAAACTCCGCTCCCAACGTCACCTAACTTTGCATGCTAGTTACTTAAAAAACAATAAGAGATGAGATCAAAGAAGTAAGCAGCCAAAATGTAGAATTAACCTTTTTGAACACATTGGTACCCAACACGTGCCGCTGGAAGCAGCGTGACGGCCGTGACGAGCGTTAAGACGAGGGTATTTTTCCCCACTTGTCACCCGTTGAGGATCTTTTCCCAAAAGTCCTTCGGACGGATACGCTGCCCGGATGTTAGATGGCGGTGCTATCGAAACTCTGCGCCCAACGTCACCTTACTTTGCATGCTAATCACTTAAAAACAATGAGAGATGAGAGAAAACAATTAAGCAGCCAAAATGTAGAATGAACCTTTGTGAACACATTTGTACCCAACACTAACCGCTGGAAGCAGCGTGTCGGCCGTGACAAGCGTTAAGATAAGGGTGTTTTTCCCCAATTTTCACCCGTTGAGGATATTTTCGCAAAATTGACCCGGACGCATACGCTGCCCGGATGTTAGATGGCGGTGCTTATTGAAACTCCGCTCCCAAGGTCACCTAACTTTGCATGTTAATTACTTAAAAACAAAGAGAGATGAGAGAAAACAAGTAAGCAGCCAAAATGTAGAATGAACCTTTCTGAACACATTGGTACCCAACACGTGCCGCTGGAAGCAGCGTGACGGCCGTGACGAGCGTTAAGATAAGGGTATTTTCTCCCAATTTTCACCCGTTGAGGATATTTTCCCAAAATTGAACCGGACGCATACGCTGCCCGAATGTTAGATGGCGGTGCTATTGAAACTTCGCGCCCAACGTCACCTAAATTTGCATGCTAATTACTCAAAAACAGCGAGAGATGAGAGAAAACAAGTAAGCATCCAAAATGTAGAATGAACCTTTGTGAACACATTAATACCCAACACGTGCCGCTGGAAGCAGTGTGACGGTCGTGACGAGCGTTAAGATAAGGGTCTTTTTCCCCAATTGTCACCCGTTGAGGATCTTTTCCCAAAAGTCACCCGGACGGATACGCTGCCCGGATATTAGATGGCGGTGCTATCGAAACTCCGCGCCCAACGTCACCTAACTTTGCATGCTAATTACTTAAAAACAACAAAGGCCGGACAACCGGACAGGGCAGCCTGCCGAACCTTTGAAACACGAATAGTGTCAAAACCATAGGAGCAAATCACAAGCGGTTTAGACAGGTTGATAGACCTTTAGAGGGGCCTTGAAGTTTCTGGAAACTGGATTAACAATATTCAGAATTAGTATATGTTACCGACAGTCACGCGTCGGCCGCGGTGGCGGGGCTTCCGGCTTCTGACGTCAAGCGCTCGGTCCGTCCGCGGCGGCAAAGCCGGTCCGGCTGTATTTGCCGACTATTTGTGCCCTGCTCCTCCCAACTCTCCTCTCTCATGTTCTCTCTCTTCCCTTCCAGATCCTCCCTCCTCTCCCTTTTCCTTCCTCCTCTCCCTTCCCTCCCTCCTCTCCCTTCCCTCCCAGCCCTCCCTCTTCTCTTGTTTTCCTCTCCTCGTCTCGTTTTTCTGACTCTCAAGTCAAAACGCGAAAGGCAAACAATAATTCCTTTATTATTACTTTCCATCACACATGACACACATACACTAATCATACACATATACACATATACTAACATACACAAATGGCACCCATATAGGGGCGTCGTTTTATGAAAGTCATTGGTAGGGCCCACTCCTCCGCCACAACCTAACCTACCTCAGTATAAGTTTTCTTAGGAATTCAGGGATTTAGTTCCGAGTTCAGGCTTCGTACATGATCATTGTAGAAAAAGTCTATCTATCTATCGGCGTCTCGTCTATCTATCGTCTATGTCTATTGATTATCTCAAAAACTACTGAACGGATCTTCTCGCAACAAAGCAAATCTGAATGGGCATCAAAAGATACATCTAGGGAAAGTTCCAAAATTCCATAAAATTCCAAAGGGAAAAATTTCTTTTTTTGCAAAATTTCTAAAACTAACGTAATTTCTTTGTTTTTGAAGATATTTCAAATCCACTTTCAGATTCCTGTTTCGGGTGCTATGCAACGTAAAACTGCAATTTCCAAAATCTTGAAATTTTGAAAATGAAAAGTTTTAAAAAAACGCTCAAATTGGCACTTTTTAAACATATACAACTTGGATAATCGATAAGATATCGAAAATTTATTTGCACCACAAGGTACCTTGGACCTTCTTATATCAGGTGGCAAGAGGGCGTTCTCCTAGGAGAAACGTGCTCCAAGATACAGGCCGCGGCGCAGACGTCTACTTCCCAGTGATAAAACTCAGATATGGCACTTAGAAAAAATTCGAGGTCGGGAAATTTTCAGATTTTTTTTTAATGAATTAAAAAATAGTTCATTAGATGCAGAATGTGAAGCTGATACTGAATCTCAAATCAAAGTTGGTAAAATGTTTTTGGTTTAGAAGTTACAGAGTGTGGAAAAATCATGTTTTTTTGGTTTTATGCCTCTATCTCCGTTTCTATTCACTTTAGAGATTTTTTGGCATCATTCCGCGGCTCAGCGTCACCAGTTACATCTAAAAAAGTGTTTGAAATGAAAAAAACGAGCAGAAAAGATTCTGGTCTCAAAAAGCGTCAAGGGGTTTTTCCATGGTTTTTGGCGATTTTGGGATATTTTGAGTGAGGGGTGTTTTCTGATCAAAGTTTACACGAAAAACACGATAGCGTCAACCATTTTCAAAAAAAATCAAAATCAAAAAAGTTATAGCCAATTTTGTGATTCCCAAAATTCTGGTGACCAAAATTTTGAGTTTTGAGATTTTTTGAAATTACCATATTATATTTTGGCATGCTGTTCACCTATATCGTTGACATCAAACAGGTATCCATAAAACCCTCGAAGTACCAGCTTACCCAAAAAAAAAAATATAAACATTTTTTTAAAAATCTGTAACTTCTAAACCAAAAACATTTTACGAATTTTTTATTTAAGATGCGGCATGAGCTTCAAATTCTGCATCTAATGAACTATTTTTTAATTCATTAAAAAAAATCTGAAAATTTCCCGACCTCAAATTTTTTCAAGTGCCATATCTGAGTTTTATCACTGGGAAGTAGACGTCTGCGCCGCGGGCTGTATCTTGGAGCACGTTTCTCCTAGGAGAACGCCCTCTTGCCACCTGATAGAAGAAGGTCCAAGGTACCTTGTGGTGCAAATAAATTATCGATATCTTATCGATTATCCAAGTTGTATATGTTTAAAAAGTGCCAATTTGAGCGTTTTTTAAAAACTTTTTATTTTCAAAATTTCAATTTTTTTGGAAATTGCAGTTTTACGTTGCATAGCACCCGAAACAGGAATCTGAAAGCGGATTTGAAATATCTTCCAAAACAAACAAATTACGTTAGTTTTAGAAAATTGTGAAAAAAACGATTATTTTCTCTTTGGAAAATTTTGAAATTTTGGAACTTTCCCTAGATGTATCTTTTGATGCCCATTCATATTTTGTTTTGTTGCGAGAAGATCCGTTCAGTAGTTTTTGAGATAATCAATCAAAACTAGCATCCTTAAGCATTGTATTTGATATAGCTCTGCACCTTTTGTATAGATGTCGCGGGCTGTATCTTAGAGCACGTTTCTCTTAGGAGAACGCCCTCTTGCCACATGATAGATTAAGGTCCAAGGTACCTTGTGGTAGAAACCCGGTATCGATATCTTATCGGTAACCGAAGATATCGATTTTAGAAAAGTGTCAATATCAGTTATTTTTCATTTTTTTACGCTGTCCTAAGCTCCTCTAGAGTGCTCCTGATGTTTTGCTACGTGTGCTCACCTCCTACCTATGCTCACTAGCAAGCCGCCACGTGAGTTTGAGCTTACCAAAAAATCATAGAGAGCTTCAGCAGGCTCCAGAGTTAGCTCCTGTCTGCTGTCTGCCGCCCAGAGTGCGCCCAGAGAGCTCCGGGCTGCTTTAAACAGCTCTGAGTGCCTCTAGATTGCTCCCGATTTTGTATACATGTGCTCACCGCCTATCTACGCTACCTAGGAAGCGTCCACGTGAGTTTGAGCTTACCAAAAAAATCCTAGAGAGCTTCAGCAGGCTCCAGAGTTAGCTCCAGTCCCCTTTCAGGCTCCCAGAGTGCTGTGTACTGATTCAAACAGCTCTGAGTGCCTACTGAGTGCTCTTGATTTTTTATACGTGTGCTCACCTCCTACCTATGCTCACTAGCAAGCCGCCACGTGTGTTTGAGCTCACCAAAAATTTCCAGAGAGCTTCAGCAGGCTCCAGAGTTAGCTCGTGTCTCCTTTCAACCGCCCAGAGTGCTCCGGGCTGCTTCGAACAACTCTGAGTGCATCTAGAGTGCTCCCGTTTTTTATACGTGTGCTCACCGCCTACCTATGCTCACTAGCAAGCCACCACGTGAGTTTGAGCTCACCACAAATTCCCGAATAGCTTCAGCAGGCTCAAGAGTGAGCTCACAGCTGCGCTGAGTCTCCCAGAGTGCTCCGGGCTAAGTTAGTCAAGATTGAACTTAGCTTAAGAACACTTAAAAGGGTATTTTCTTACCGTTTGCTAAACACACCAAGAAAATTCAATTGCCTATCGAATTAGCCGAATCTGATCTTAAAGATTTTTAAAAGCATTTGTGCGGAAATGAATTGCCTTTCCAGAACTGAAATCGACTTGTTTCTATCTTTCGTCGTTATAGCAAAACGTCGGTTAGAGTAAACCTATGTTTTACATGCATTGCCTTATACGTGCTTATGGGTGGGGGGTAGAAACATGGGTCTTCTGAACAAGCCTTGCACCCCTTTCTTTCTATGAATTCCTTGATTAACTGTTTTGATCACACATGAAACACACATACACTACACATACACATATACAAATGGCACACATACACTGCAAAACAAAAAAATACACTTACACATCTACAAATGGCACACATACACATATACAAATGACACGCATACACTGCAAAAATAAATAAAAAATACACTTACACATCTACAAATGGCACACATACACTAAACATACACATATACAAATGACACACATACACTGCGCATACATAGATACACATAACACACACACACACATACACGGCCGCATCCAGGCCTCAGCAGCATGCGGCGGCAGCGGCGCCGGCGGAGGCGGCGATGGCGGCGATGGCCGCGGTGGCAGCGATGGCGTCGGCGTCGGCGGCTGCGGCTGCGGCTGCGGCTGCGGATGGCAGCCGCAGCCTGCTGCCGAGGCTGCTGTTGCGGCGGCGGTGGAGGCGGCTGTGGCGGAGGCGGAGGCGGCGATGGCGGCGGTGGCGGCGGTGGCGGCGGTGGCGGCGGTGGCGGCGGTGGCGGCGGTGGTGGTGGTGGCGGCGGTGGCGGCGGCGGCGGCGGCGGCGGTGGCGGCGGCGGCGGTGGCGGCGGCGGCGGTGGAGACGTCTATGGCGGCGGCGGTCCTAATGTAAGTAGGTTCAGTTACATTTCCTGCTGTTCACAGTGTTGATAATACCGACACACTTCATCACTAATTGTATAAATTATTGTATAAGGAAAGGTCCAAAATAATAACTTTTGCCCTACCTCAACCTACTTTAGGTTCTTAATCAAACCAATCACGCGCTCATGACTTGCAAGCAAACACAACATTCATTCCACACAGTCCGCACATGTTTAAACTATTGATTATTTAACTATACAATTTCAACAATATTCAAAGTACCAATAAATGCATACCGGTCGCTTAGCTGGTCAGGAAAAAAAATCCTGATATATGAACTCCTCGGACACCGAAACTCCATATAAACAACGTAGGAACTAGGAAGGGAAGAGACAAATCCCCCGGGAGGGTCCAGTTTTTTTGCTTCTCATTCAAACGTGACCCCAGTTTACTATACACATCCTCATTTGCATCTGAGACGTACCTACTGCCGCCGACGCCGCTTCTTCTGCCACTGCTGCTCGTTGCGACGGAGGCCGAAATGTTGTGCCATCTGGACGAGGAGGACCCGCTGGCTGGGGAAGGCCCGCCCGGTGGTATGACAGACGAGGCGGCTCTGCACCGCCTCGTACCACATCAAAATTGCGGTTTCTGCCGGGCTCCACCGGGCGAACCTGCTGCGCCCAACAGGTCCGCCTCGCCCAAACTGCTCGCCTGATGTCAGGCCGAACTGCATCAGGCGAGCCTCCTCATAATACGGCTGGACCGCCGCCACGATGCGGATGCCGGTGGCCGCCTCGGTGTCCACCACCGGTCCAGTCGGAAACGGCAGCGGTCCTGTGCCGGGATCAGCAGCTGCCTGTGGAGTGAAACCGGTACAATGTGAAACACATCTACCTCATCCACACTGTTTCGGTATTGATGCCGCACTGATGCACTTCTTATTAAGTTTCAAATTTGTAGCTGACCATACTTGTGATATAATTTACATTAATTTCGTATGGGTGTTGAAATGTATGCACATATTGTCATATGGTTTGTCTAAATTTAGACATACTTGCATGCCGACAGGAGCAGGTGCTGCCGGTTGCGGTGGTGGTGTGCTGGGGCCTGGCTGTGGCCCCGAGGTGGTCGCCGGCAGTGGCGCCAAAGACGCCTCAGGCTGGTTGTCCTCCTCCCAGGTTTCTGACTGAGGGGCCGATGAGGGTCGCGGCTGGGGCGCCGAGGTGGTCGCCGGCAGTGGCTCCGAGGACACCTCGGGCTGGGCCTCCTCCCAGGCCCCACACTGAGGGGCCGATGAGGGTCCCGGCTGGGGCTCAGCGGCACCCGCAGCAGAGGTCGGGTGCTGTGAAAACAGGAGAGCAATGATTCCCTGTAGATGAATGGAGAAATGACATACAGCATATTGGCCGTTCCCACAAACTGCGCTGACATCTCCCAACGATTGCAAGCTCGTTTTATTGAAGGAAGGAAGA
This sequence comes from Chirona hameri, assembly GCA_036785665.1. NCBI lineage: Eukaryota > Metazoa > Arthropoda > Thecostraca > Balanomorpha > Balanidae > Chirona > Chirona hameri. The sequence goes on from JAXIVJ010000794.1 coordinate 80,175, forward strand.
TGCGATAGAAGGACAAAAAAAAATGAAACGCAATGTACCAAATAGCACGAGGTAGACATTGGCACAGAACACATGAGTCAAAATTGAAACGAACCATTTGAAATCGCATGTCATCATCAAATGCGTTCGCTAAAGGGTGTCAGACCTTCCGTCCAATTACCGCCCGGACCATAAGCCACCAGGAATATAGAACACCGCAGTTAGCAGCTGCTTACCAGGAGAGAGCGGCGGTAGGCCATTGTATATGCGGCGATTCTCTCCTGTTGGCCGTGCGCCGCGTAGTGGCGCTCTGCCGTGTCGGTTGAGTGGGCCCGGGCCTCCGCCGCCGTCTGGGCACTGTGGCCGGCCAGCTGACCGGCCTCCCGCTTCTTCCGGTCCTAACAAAATACAAACAAACACGGTGATACAGTCTTACGCCACTTGTGAGTATAGCAACACTACATCCGGCTTGTTATCTCATCACTGACCCACCAATGAGCGTAGAGGAAACAACCAATTTGGGAAAAAGGTTGATTAACCGATTTTAGTTATGCCCTCAATCTCATCCGCAAATACTTACAGTCACGTTCTGGAACGACCGGTTTCAAGAATTTTTAAACCGGGCCGTTAAGGGAGGGACCGTCTTGGCCGCCACACCACCGACGCTGATAGCAGCCTGCTTCAGGGTGCTGTCCAGCACCAAGGTGCTGGTTCTCACGCTGGCCAGGACACTGTCCGTCTTGGCTGCCAACAGAGAACAGATTCGTCACTAAAAACATGGACTTCCATGCCATGACCTACGACCGTGTCGCCGTCTATGACCCTGTCCATGCGGGTGTTAGTGAAGTTCAAACAGGACCATAACACCCATTCTTGCATCAGTGGCCATCATTATAAGGGGTAGTTAAAGGCCGATTACATCGCCGTCACTTGCTTGTTAGCCGCAGCAATGTCATGTATTCTGAGTCATTATAAAAGGACATCCATGACCGTTTACAGCCGGTTCAATTTATCTCGGGATTGATTTGGACTGTTGTCACTGTATTGTGGTACATCGATAGCTGACGTGTCGCTCAGGCAGTCGACTCTGTGACAATGTCACCGGACAGCTGACTTACCGTTGCGTGGCAGATCAAACATGATGAGGGGCCGCAGGTGGTCCCGGAAGTAGACAAGAGCCCGCCACACCACGTCGGTCACCGCAACCAACGCCTCGCCGCGGGTGCGGAGAGTTTTGTTGGCTGCGGTGTACCAACTGTGGTGCAGGCCCCCGTCGTCGTCCCGGTAGGTCTGTGTGCAAAACGCATGATTTATGCAACGTATTAAAGTTATAGCCGTATTGAAAATAAGTTAACGGTTTCGGTCTAAAGCTTCTTTATTGCAATTCATAATATTTGTTTGACAATTAGTAAGACATTCAGTGAGATGGCATGTACAATATGCATTGCGGTACATGTAATTTGCAGAATATATTTGCCAATAATTTATAAACGGTAATAATATATAATAACGGCAATAATTTGTTCGGCTGTCTCAAATGCGAAGACACATCAAATGCACCTCGATATGCACGATAACCGGACTGCCGATAAACAGCCGGCGACGTCGACCAAACACTTATGAGCACCCAACTACAACCTCATGCTACGGTAGGAAGAATCTTACCTTGGCTTTGGCCATTTCGGCCAGAGTCGAGCCCTGCACCGCGCCAGTGCGGTATCCACTTAAGTTACATATTGCTATGAATAGCAGCCTGAAACAGACAGAGCACATTAGATTGTATCTGCATGTACGGGACACTGATGAACGGCATTGACTCTTTGACAAGTATGTACATACATACACCGACACGGATCAGCGGAGGTTTTTCCTCGCGACACACATTCACCACCATTGCAGAGTTGTCTACAGCTGAAAGTCGACTTACTCCCTAAAGTGGACCGCAAACTGGCGGGTGGGCACGATGGGCGGACTGTTGAGGACCGACTGCAGGTACAAGTTGCAGACGTTCTCGATCTGCAGCCGGTCCTCCTCGCCGAGAAGATTCTCGGGGTCCCGCTTACGGGACTCGCGAGCAGCTCGCGCCAGGTTGAGCTCTGTTGAATAAATCGCATACATTTCAGCACATGTCATATGCATCGCATTGCAAATTAAATATCTAATTAAGTTATAATATGAAAAATGACGTGTTGTTTTTTAATTAATCAAATTTGTGTTTCTGCTATTAATTCTTATTTGCGATGTTACTGTTTCCGTTAGTATTAAATATCAAATTAAATATTACAGTTTTTTGTTCTCAATTATATCAATAATCATAACTTAATCAAGGAATAACATCTGATAACCTGTGACATTGTGTTACGAACCATGGATATCGGATGAACCATTAAAGTCCGTGACGTGAAACGGCTCGCACTTTTTAAAATTTGTAAGTCAGAAATTACGATTCACGTGATTACAAACAATGATTCACAACTTACGGTGTTGGTGAGACCGGCGAAGCCCACGGAGACCGGCTATGATGGTGCTGAAGGGCTCTGCCATCCGGTCGAGGTCCAACGACCATTTGCGCTCCTCGACCCGACGACAGAAGTGGGTCAGGGATTTAATGAGCCGGTCCCCGTTGTCCGGTCTCGCCACCAGCTCCTGTCTGATAGCCTCCATGACCTGCCGGCAGTGTTGGTCAGAGACGTTGTCTAGCTTGACTTGCGACAGGGGAATCGATCATCGATATACTCCTAACATGATGCTTTGATAGATGAACAGTCAATTGTTAGTAGCGTGTTTGGACCTGCGTTAATTGTTCGCGTATGGATACAAGGATTCGTTACCAATGGCATAATAACGATTACATAGTCGGGTCACATACCAATTATGGCGTATGATTTTATCAGCTGGATGTAAATTATAAGTACCAACAGGCCGTTTCAGACAATAGGCGCCGGCTCGGTACATTGTTGCTGGCCTGCAGATGTAGGTGTAGATGTATAGATGTACTCACGGTGGTGCGTCGCTCCCGGTCGGTTACGATGCGCCGCCAGTCTATGTCAAATGGCTGGTCGGCCATCCGAAGTATCTGGCTGAGCGCCTGGGAGCTGTGCCGATTCGAGTCCAGGTACTGCAAATATATAATATATCAATGCCAACACCACCACTGCAAACTGTGGCTAAGGCGATGATTAACAAAATATTTTGTCAACTCAGAACCTCCTGTCATACTTAAGTCAGCGTTGTAGTTACAAACGGTATCTTGGCTTGTCGCGGGTTAAACTCCAGTGGATTAGGAAGACAAAGATGCATATAATATCTCTAGATGTTTCGTAAATCCTGTCGGGCGTCACGTTATGCTCTGTGGTACAGGTGACTCACATTGCCGAGGTGGGTGAAAAGCTGGTTGTTGCTGCCGTCCAGCTCATAGGAGGCAAGGAGCAGGTGTTCGGGCAGCACGGCCCCGGGAACTAGTGCCGCCCGCCCCTTGCTCTCCCTCGCCACCCGACGATGCCGGACCTCCTCCTGTTGAGACACGTACAGGCGTCGTCAGGTCTGATCAAACGTCCTGTCAGTGCCATATACATACGTTCTGTATTTCATCTCAACAATAAACACCTTAACGACAGCAAGGTTTTTCAAGTCAGGCAGTTATTGACCATTGTACTGTTCCACCCCTATTCTGGTCTACTGCTATTGTCATGTTAAGTCTTACATGCAGACATGCGTTAAACAGAACCGTACTCTGACTATATATGTTCACTTACAACGACGGCCTGGTGGAAGTCCCGGTGGGTGGGGATGGCCATCTGCCTTGCCGCTCCCTCGTTGAGCGCTCGGAGGCACTGAAACATAAAGGAACAGTTACCACCGACCGTGGTGCACAGCAGGTGTTTTTTTGACACATTAAGGTGGTGTTGGCTGGCGGACCCTGTTCTGTAGACATTCTTTCCAGTGGAATACTCAAATTCCGATTCATTAAAACATACTGAATATTGACAGTGAAGCAGCACATTTTGAGGTTAATCATTGCAAAGCAGGGATCACAAATTGAGGAAGTCCGTAGGTATATGTTAAACATCTTACATCCACTCACCATCATGCGCGAGCAGCGCTCTGCGCGGCGCAGCTCACTGGCGTCCCTGTCGGGGTGTACCACCTTTATGTGGTACCTGAGATTATCCCGTCCCCTGGTGCCAGTGCCAAGGGAAATGGGTGGCTGACACTGGGGACAGCGGACCTCCGAGCTGAAACGAATTCATGATAAAATGTTACCAAATCACCGCAAGACTTGATGGTATATGTATAATATGGTACGCAACTGTTATTGTCAGTTATTGTAAATAATACTATAAATATAAATATCAAAATACACGGCCCAACTTACGACTTAGGGAAGGGGTTGATAAAGGCCCGGAGACGTTTATGCCGGATGAGCTCGCGAGCCGATTCAAAATACCTCCTCTCCTCCTCCTTGCCACTCCTAGCGAGGTATTTTGAATGGCCGCGGATGGCTTCACCCGTGCCGTATACGTTGCCGCACATGCACGGCACTGCCTTCTCCTCCGCCAGCACTGCCGGTCACGGGACGTCTTGTTATTAACACAGTCATAGCTCTACTAATTCAACTGAACAAAGGAGAATGGATCACATGCATGTCTCATTGTTATGCAGGACCGATAAAGACCTAAACAAACAAAAAACATCAGCACTCAACAAAGTCGGGTTATAGTGACCGGTTATAGCGCCTGCCTAATAATAGTGACCGGGTTAAAGTGATACGTACATAAAATTACAGCAGAAGTCCGTCCGTAAGCCTTATTACGAATATAATTACCGAACCCAGCCGGAACTGCTTCTTGGGGAACATCTCGTTCGTGTTCCCACTCCGGCTGTAGTTGCGGCGACGGAGGAGGCGGCGATGGCCGCGACGGCGACGGCGAAGGGGACGACGTCGGCAGCGGTGGCGGCGATGGTGGCGGCGGCGGCGTTGGCGACGTTGGCGGCGGCGATGGTGGCGGTGGCGGTGGCGGTGGCGGTGGCGGTGGCGGTGGCAGTGGCGGTGGCGGTGGCGGTGGCGGTGGCGGTGGTGGTGGCGGTGGCGACGGCGACGGCGACGGCGAAGGGAACGACGTCGGCAGCGGTGGCGGCGATGGCGGCGGCGGTGGCGGTGGCGGTGGCGGCTCCGGCTCCGGCTCCGGCTCCGGCTCCGGCTCCGGCTCCGGCTCCGGCTCCGGCTCCGGTGGAGACGGCGACGGCGACGGCGACGGCGACGGCGAAGGGGACGACGTCGGCAGCGGTGGCGGCGATGGCGGTGGTGGTGGCGGTGGCGGTGGCGGTGGCGGCGGCGGTGGCGGCGGCGGCGGCGGCGGCGGCGGTGGCGGTTGCGGCTCCGGCTCCGGCTCCGGCTGCGGATCCGGCTGCGGTTGCTCCGGCTGCGGATCCGGCTGCGGTTGCTCCGGCTCCGGCTGCGGCTGCGGCTGCGGCTGCGGCTGCGGCTGCGGCTGCGGCTGCGGCTGCGGCGGCGGCGGAGGCGTCGCTGGCGATGGCGGCGGTGGCGGCTGCAGCTGCATCCGCCTCCTTTTGGTGAGGGGCTGTTCAGGGCATTCAGCCACCGGCTGAGGCTCTAACAAGAGCCGCCGGCGGACTGTTTTTTGGCGAGGCTCTGCGGTCGGCTGCCGGGAGAGCAGCCTCGCCCTAGCTAGTGACGCAGCAGCGGCCCTCCCCGCCGGGCTGAGGCTGGGGCTCCTGGCGAGCCGCTCCCGCACCGCCCGCTGCGGCTGCGGCTGCGGCTGCGGCTGCGGCTGCGGCTGCGGCTGCGGCTGCGGCTGCGGCTGCGGCTGCGGCTGCGGCTGCGGCGGCGGCGGCGGCGGCGGCGGCGGCGGCGGCGGCGGCGGCGGCAGCGGCGGCGGCGGCGGCGGCGGCGGCGGCGGCGGCGGCGGCGGCGGCGGCGGCGGCGGCGGCGGCTGCTGCTGCTGCTGCTGCTGCTGCTGCTGCTGGCGGCACCGCTCCCTCGCCCGGGTCAGCGAGGCAGCTGCCGCCCTCCGGGATGGGCTGAGGGCGGGACTGGGCACTGCGCGTTGGAGGTCGCCTGCCTCCCGGGACGCTTGCCGCCGGCTGGGTGATCGGCGATAGTATCCGGCGTCACCGGGTACCGGGGCCGCCACCACGCGGAACGTTATCCGCCGCCGCTGCTGCTGCTGCTGCTGCGGCGCCATTGGCGGTCGGGTGGTAGGCCGGGAAGCATGAAACCGACCTCTGGCCGCAGACAGCCCTTCGGCCGCCATCCTAGCCGACCGGCTGAGGCCCGGGCTGGGGTGCTGCGGACGGAGCCCGCCCCCGCCAGGTGACCTCGTCCCACGGAGGGCAGGTCGCCGGGTAGTCTCTGCCGCAGGACGAGGGGCCGGCGACATGGGCCGGCGAGGCCGGACGGCCCTTGGCGGGGTCAGAGCTGGCCCTGACAGCTGGGGGTTGTTTTCCCCTTGGGCCCTGCTCTGCTCCCGCCAGGACGTCAGCCAGCTTCTGCCAGCGCGGGGGTGAGATCCATGACGCCTTTCCATGACGACCTGACAACATTTTAAAGCATATAAATGTATATAGCAACAATAATTAAACCTTGGCATGGAAAAAGCAAATGAGCCGGGCATATTCTGGTCAATATGAGACTTAATATGCAACAAGAATGTACAATATGCAGATTTATCTCTTGCCTGATTACCGGAAATAAAATGTCAGTATGCTGCTGTTATCAAGCAGTTCAACAAAATGTTGTGAACTTAAGTTCTGTCACGAACGCACGCCAGTCTGTCCGTGGGATGCCCGCCGAGGACCAGGTATGACATCATTACGAGTGTTCCAAGACGTCGCCATTATGCCGAATTCCCCAGGCGTCGGATACGACCGGCAACGATCAGATACGATATTGTTACTGAAGCCAGCTGATAATTGCGCCACTGTTGAAGGGAGTGTGTTTAAATAATGGGGAATTGAGCACACACACACACACACACACACACACACACACACACACACACACACACACACACACACACACACACACACACACACACACACACACACACACACACACACACACACACACACACACACACACACACACACACACACACACACACACACACACACACACACACACACACACACACACACACACACACACACACACACACACACACACACACACACACACACACACACACACACACACACACACACACACACACACACACACACACACACACACACACACACACACACACACACACACACACACACACACACACACACACACACACACACACACACACACACACACACACACACACACACACACACACACACACACACACACACACACACACACACACACACACACACACACACACACACACACACACACACACACACACACACACACACACACACACACACACACACACACACACACACACACACACACACACACACACACACACACACACACACACACACACACACACACACACACACACACACACACACACACACACACACACACACACACACACACACACACACACACACACACACACACACACACACACACACACACACACACACACACACACACACACACACACACACACACACACACACACACACACACACACACACACACACACACACACACACACACACACACACACACACACACACACACACACACACACACACACACACACACACACACACACACACACACACACACACACACACACACACACACACACACACACACACACACACACACACACACACACACACACACACACACACACACACACACACACACACACACACACACACACACACACACACACACACACACACACACACACACACACACACACACACACACACACACACACACACACACACACACACACACACACACACACACACACACACACACACACACACACACACACACACACACACACACACACACACACACACACACACACACACACACACACACACACACACACACACACACACACACACACACACACACACACACACACACACACACACACACACACACACACACACACACACACACACACACACACACACACACACACACACACACACACACACACACACACACACACACACACACACACACACACACACACACACACACACACACACACACACACACACACACACACACACACACACACACACACACACACACACACACACACACACACACACACACACACACACACACACACACACACACACACACACACACACACACACACACACACACACACACACACACACACACACACACACACACACACACACACACACACACACACACACACACACACACACACACACACACACACACACACACACACACACACACACACACACACACACACACACACACACACACACACACACACACACACACACACACACACACACACACACACACACACACACACACACACACACACACACACACACACACACACACACACACACACACACACACACACACACACACACACACACACACACACACACACACACACACACACACACACACACACACACACACACACACACACACACACACACACACACACACACACACACACACACACACACACACACACACACACACACACACACACACACACACACACACACACACACACACACACACACACACACACACACACACACACACACACACACACACACACACACACACACACACACACACACACACACACACACACACACACACACACACACACACACACACACACACACACACACACACACACACACACACACACACACACACACACACACACACACACACACACACACACACACACACACACACACACACACACACACACACACACACACACACACACACACACACACACACACACACACACACACACACACACACACACACACACACACACACACACACACACACACACACACACACACACACACACACACACACACACACACACACACACACACACACACACACACACACACACACACACACACACACACACACACACACACACACACACACACACACACACACACACACACACACACACACACACACACACACACACACACACACACACACATACACACACACACACCAATGGCGCTAAATGACGCCAAACCAACAGACTCGAAAGTTTATCTTCATTTCACATCAGACCACCCCTCATACATGAACACATGCATCCTATCAGGACTTAGGATGAGAGCAAGAAGGATATATGTAGCTTAAATTCAGATTTCATACATATATACTACATAATGGCACAGCGCATCTTTATTATGGCTTTTGGATATTAGGCGTACATTCAGGTCGCTCATGCTCGTGTATTTATTTTTCGCGGGTTAAAATATCACGGGTCGGAACACGTCGTAAGTCCTTGCAATTAGTGGTGCCATTTGGACACACATGAGGGTTCGAGGGACGGTCATGGTGATCCGTCACAATGCCAACGACCACGAATAGCCAACCGGACAGGGGACGAGGTGGGACAAAAGGCTTCCGGGCAGGACGGGACCAGACGCGCGGTCTGGTACCGAGGGTTATCTGTGTGTGGCATGCGCTTTTGACGGCGAGTAGGTGTGACACTGACTCGGGAGCCTGGGTGGGGGACGCGCGGCGGCGCGGGACCACGCGTGACAGCCCAGAATTCCGGGAAGGACAGGCGCGGGCACGGGTCAGGTATCGAGGGATTAGCTCTGTGGGTGGTATACACATTTGACATCGAGAGGGTGTGGCTCGGAGGGTAGAAGCGGTTTTCGACACACAGGGCAGGGTATAATGTATATCCGGTCGGCCACCGAGTGAAAGTTCTGTCAGCAGCGTGAGACGAAGGTACATCAATAACCACCGTTTTTAAACGTTAAATTGCCGTTTCTAGCACCATTGCAAAAGTATGTTATAAATCACGTGGTGCTTTAATGTCTGTGTTTCTCCGTTTTAGTTTGCAATTTTACAGGTGGTAAATCGTATGAAAATATCTACCAAATGTTTACGGATTGGCTGGGGTATTCACTTTCCAGCCAATTTCCATTGGTTTGGGGTCTCTCTCTTGTCTGGCTTACGGTCGATATGATTGATCAGAAAGGTGCTTTGTTGTCGAAGATATACCAGAGCTAGACTAAAAAAGTATATTTTGGCCTAAATAAGAACATTTACGTAAATTTGACATTGCAATTAACGTCAATAAAATTGTCATACATGCCTCATTTTATAAGATTACGTAACACACTTTTCTTTTGATTTGATATCAACAGAAGCTACTAAAAGACAGAAATAAAAAATGTTGATAACAATCATTCAGTCAGTTGATGTTGATCAGTCAAGTTTATGTCCGATACGTGAAATGGAATTAGTGTTATAACGTAGGTAATGGTTCTTGTAAAAGAAGCGTGGGGTGACACCGTCACCCCATGGCGAGATTATAAATGATAATAAACGATAGAATCAAAACAGTATCAAATTGAAGCAACCTTTGGTACTCCATCTAACTGTAAGTCATAAAACATACCACTATGTACCAGCAAAGCACAATTTTGCCCCAGTCGAACTTAAAACGAGCATTGCTCACAAAATCTGAATATCTTATTTTCACGGTGTTCTGATACTTGAATCGGCGAAGAAAAAAACTTGCACATGTAAAAAGTAAGCAGGGAACAATAGGTTGCAATGTGGAGAAGTGCTATAGCATATCGCCCGTCACCACAATCTTTATTCAAAGGCCAAAACGCCTGGGGACATGGAACATGTCTGCTCACCACCATTTCGTTAGTGAAGAGATTCAATACCTGTGCCACTATACTCATCCCCCGGACCTTTGCGGAGGTAAAGACATCCATTTTGGTACTTTGGGATGCACGACTCCCACGGCAAGGCGGTGAATACGGCCCAATGTCCAAATTTGCAAAGTGAAAGTGCAAATTCAAGGTCACGTGACTCGCGAATTCGAATTTGCTTGGGGTGGTGACCTATGCCACGTGGTACCCCAGGATGTCCCCTCTGACATGTTGTAATAAGAGCAAAAGTTGTGGAGGATTTTTTAAAAATAAATTGAAATTGAAAAAAAATCCGTCCAAAACCCCATAGACATGGGGAAAATTGTACGTGCAATTGCACGTGCAATCGAGTTTTTCTGGGGCAGCCGCCTATACACAGAGATAAGTTGCCGTGGTGTGTTTTTTAGTGTGCTATTTCGCCGAATAAAATATTGATTCAAAACAGCCAAGAGTTGTCTATAATATCAAGTAGACATAGTGACTCACCTTTGGTTGGAATGCCGGTTTATCTTCGTCACCGACTGTGTACTCGACTGAATGCACTGTCGTGTCCGCAGTGAAAAGAGTCTTGCCTACGCTGTGGTTGCTTTTATAACCTTTCAGACATGCCCCCGGGCCAGGGCAAGGGGTACCCACCAATCGCAATACTGGTCGCAACTTGCTCACCACGCCCAAATGAAATAGTCAGTTACCACCATCATTCTTCGGGCTGGCGACTCGCGGGGCCGCCATCCCTTTCCTTGGCTACTGTGCGGGGGAGCCGGCGCCTCTGCGGCCAGCTCGGGGAGGGGGGCAATGCGGTTGCATCTGAGAAATAACCAAATTCGCTTGCACCAACTGGCTAAAAAAATAACCCCGAAAATCTATCCCGAAATTCTACCCCAGCGCAGCCCGATTTTACCCACCTTTATTTGCATCCTCTTGCACCAAACTCCCAAAGTAGATCAGGCCAGGACGTGGCGAAGTTTAGTTCCGACTAGGCCTGTCAATCTCCCGTGACGTCACAACGACGACGCCCGAGGGTATTTACATGTTAAAGCTACGGAAGTCCAGGAGTTTTCTATATTGAGTTTCGAACACTTCCAAATACTATTTATTTGAAAAATGCATGTTGCCATGTTCGCTACTGCTTCTTCTAACCATATCCGGGGTCAATATATGCATAACGGGTCATCTACTTCAATGGCAAGACGTTTACCAGCATCGTGTAAGCCAGCCCTTAAGGGCGACGTTTGGTACCAGGTAGTACGATTAGCTCAGCAGTGCTCACTTGTGTGTCACCCCAAATGTCATGAGCCACTTTGGAATATACGGTTTGGGGTACGATTTAGTTTAAACTCGACGGCTGGATAATTTACAGAGTTGATATAGATAAGATATTTATGTAGGGAAGCGTTTTTTTTTAGGTTAATACAAAATATTTGTATTCGACGAATATATTAACTATCGCCCTGATTGGGAGGGGGTCATTTTGCCCCATTCTCTTTCGGGAATAACAGGAATAACAGGAAAATACGTCTTTCGGGAATAACAGGAAAATACGAAGCGCAGCACCGCACAATTTGGCACAGCCATTCTGGCATCAATTACCCAAAATCTAAATTGTGTTAACATTTTGAACTCAGGTCATCTCAGGTCAGGTTACCAGGTCACGTCAAGTGACCTTACCTCCAAAAATGTTTGGGGTCGTGCCAAAGCAGAGTCCGAGAGAGTTTGAGTTTGTTCGAGAGATTTGAAACTTCCAGTATTTCATACGGGCATGCGGGCGTATCGGCTTCCCGTTGCCTCCGACTTGAAAGTTGCGCCTCAGATACTTTGAGGACCACAAGCCGCCACTGGTTACAACCTCTTCACTTCCAAGTTTCCGCAATCTAACAAATGAATGACCAGCATCAGACATTGTAGCTGTTTTCTACATATATTCGAGCACATATGACACGCAAATAGTGCCGAACTTCCCCACACCCGTATCACATTCCATTGCATTACTTGAGCACATCCTGCAACACATTCGAAATAATTGCACATACCCAGACCGCAGGCAGCAGAAACTGGCAAAGATACCGACCACACGTCGCGCCAACAGAATGCACTACAAAATAACGAAGAACCGCGTTATCTACGTGGCCTGAGATAAACGACATATAACACATGTTAGATACAAATCGCAAGCAATTACAAGCTAAACCGACTAAAAATTCAGCTTTTAGTCTTGCCATAAGGCAAAAATGATATATGTATTACGGAAGTGAAATGCTTCTACGAGCAGCCAAGGACACTATGCATGCATGTTTACATGTTGGAGGACGGCTTCGCTAGTCTAGCATACAACCTGGATGCATCTAATTCCAACATGCAATAGGCCCAGCTAGGGTCGAGCCTACGCTACAACAGCACACACCTGAGTATTTCTTCTCGCCGGCCTGCCAACGCCGGTATCCACCGTTTCACTCAGTGACAGTACACGGCATACAGGGAGGACCACCAACAGCTCGCAGCTTCCCTCAACAACGTACATCAAGTTTCATGATATTCACATTCACATTCAAACGACACATTCACCAGAACGCACCAAATTCAATGAAACTATGCAAACAAATAGAGAAAAACATGCTCTTTCAGAATATATAGGTCACTCTTCATGACACTCAAAGGTTATCGAGTAAGAGGCCCTAAAACCTGAAAAATTACCCCCTCTCCCATGTTAACATGCAGTCATTCAGAAGACAATAAGTAAAAAAGAAACGCACATATTAGCTAGCGACTTTGCATCCTCATACAGAAAGGTTGTCCGCAGATTTCCAGAAAGTGTCATTACGTGACACTCAAAAATACAGTCCACAGAGGCCGTCAAGTTTTCCACTTATTTTAAATCATTCACATTCAGCAAATTGGTGGAACACGCCGATTTAAACGAAACTTACGGACATTGTACAGGTCACTGCAAAAGTAATGGTAGGTACTAGTGACTATTCAGCAAATCGCTTATATCTTCTAAACCGTTTGGAAGAATCGTTCGAAATTTTGTGTGCTGGTCGCTTGTGGCGGCCAGTGGTTGGCAGGAAAACAGTCAACAGGTTTTGCTCTATATTGTCACTGAATTACTTTACATGTTGCCATTTCCACAGTAGCCACCGTTGCCGCTGTTGCCGTAAAATCCTGGGAAGCACACAGTGGACAAGTGCTTACAATCTAATGCCTGAGCATCAATGAACAATTGCTGACCAGTGACCTATGACAATGCGAAATAAACCAGCACGACTCAACTTCCGTGTTTTATACGTTACTGTGCAAAACGACAATGAAAGGCACAATTAGTCGCCTGAATCAGCAAGCAGCTGCACCCTATTTGGCAGGCAATGCTTCACAGTAAGGATGTCAAAACCATTCAGTATAGCAGCACAGTATGACAGCAGGGTACACCCAACTTAAATGCAGCTACACTCATCCCAAATATACAACAGTCTTACTCACTCTGTCCCTGATCAGTAGGTATGAGCCTCAAGCAATGTGCTCACTCTGTCCGTGATCAGTAGGTATGAGCCTCAAGCAATGTGCTGTAGTCTCCACAAATACAGTCATGAGCTGCGTCGACACACTGCCATTATCTTTACTCGACACAGCATGAACATGAACAGTAACTTGAGGGTTCAGTGAGTGTCTGGGGACAAAACAAATGAGGCAGTGAATACACAGCAACTCCAGTACAATATGTGTTTGCCCGCAGTAACATGGCTCCCTAAATTTCGCTGGTACGTAATTTATCACTTCATAGTATGCACACGATCATTCGCTCAACGAATGAGAACAGAACTTGTCCTTCTGAATCACCAATGCACACGGTAACGTGATAATACACGAATCTGCTTTCAGCACACGATACGGACTGTCGGAGCGGGTTTACGGGCCACCGCACGCGCACGGTACGATCCGCACACAAAGAAACGAGAACATAAGAGTTGGCTCCTCGACAGGGAATCATCCCTTCACTAGTTTCAGTTCATAACGTCTTTGCGTCATTTCACTGAGCCGAGCATCAGGCTACACTGAACAGCCTGATGACTTTGTGCACAGGCCTTCCACGCTCAGACCCACCGACGGCTATACACACAGAGCGTATCAGTCCATCACTGCCTGTGTGAACAGAAACCACGCGGCCCATTGGCCAACGCGAACGCGGAGTGTCTTCCTCGATGACGAGAACCATGTCGTTCTCGCGGAGGTTGTCGCGTGGAGACGTCCACTTCTGGCGCTCCTGCAGCGTCGGCAGGAAGTCGGCTCTCCACCGCGACAAGAACTCGTTGGCGAGGTGCTGGACGCGGCGCCACCTTCTTCTGCAGTACAGGTCCGCCCGCCCGAACTCTCCAGGCGGCGGCAACACCACGTCTGACTTTAGGGTCAGGATTTGGTTTGGACAGAGTGGAGGAGCGGTGTCAAGTGAGGTCGACTCAACTGGCGTCAGAGGACGACAGTTTACAACGCACTCTGCCTCAGCCATCAAGGTACGTAACAGTTCATCATCTAACTGATCTGAGTGTGATGTGATTAGTGCTGTGAGAACGTTTCTGGCTGACTTGATCATTCTTTCCCATTCGCCACCCATGTGACTAGCATGGGGTACGTTCATGTTGAACTTGACGTAGTCGCAGTCGTGTTGAAGCAGTTCTTGCTGGATCTTCTGCTGATCCAAATCTACTTGCTCGAGTACGCCTCTGCCCCCGATGAAATTCGTTCCTCTGTCGCATCGGAGTTCTCTCACTTTTCCACGGCGACAAACGAAGCGCCTGAATGCGTTAACGAAAGAGTCTGTTGTGAGAGTGTTGATGGTCTCAATGTGGATTGCCCGACTTGACAGGCAAGTGAAGAGCAAGCCCCACCTTTTCACTTGGCTTCTCTTTTCTCTGACGTAGAATGGTCCAAAGGCGTCAACTGCTGAATACGTGAACGGAGCGACTTCTTGCGTTCTATCCGGGGGAAGGTCTGCCATCTTCTGCTGTTGAGCAGTTCCCCGGAGACGTTTGCAGATGACGCACTGTATAATGTGTGAGGATACCTTGGAGCGTGCGCCTATGATCCAGTACCCCGCCGCTCGTATGGCACTCAGGGTGATGCCTCGACCAGAGTGATATGTCTTGCAGTGATAGTGGTCCACTATCAGTCTTGCGATGTGACTGGGCTTTGGAACGATGACAGGGTGCTTCAGTTGCACTGTCAGCGAGCTCCTGCACAACCTTCCTCCCACACGGAGCAGTCCATCTTGCATGCAGGGATCAAGCTTGTATAGCTGGCTTGACCTTTGCGCGCCACTTCGCTGTTCGATTTTCATTTCTTCAGGAAAGGCTTCCTTTTGACATGCCTTCAGAATCGCTTGCTCTGCTTCTTCCATTTCATCCACAGTAGGAGATCTGTAGGCAGACGGCTTCAGTTTGCCGCTGGTGTGGTGCTGCCGGAGGATGCGCTTATACCTCAGACAGTTTGCGACGGCTCTCTTCGCAGCATGCCATTTGGAGAACCTTTCCAGTCGCTTCGGAAGACTTGCAAAGTCCTCCGTTGTAGTTTTGATCTGGGTTGTGTGTGTTGTCACGGCGTCTGTCTGGTCCTTTGATCTTTTGATCTCCGTGTCCTCAGGATCCAGATCACGATCCTGACACTCGTTCGCCTGAGTCGGAGCTGGTGTACGGAGGAAGGTGGGGCCCTTCCACCAAGGTTCGCAGTTCACCAGCACGCCAGCTTTCATGCCCCTTGACGCTATGTCTGCTGGGTTGTCGCTCGACCCTACGAAGTTCCACTGTGCTGGTGATGTGCTGTCGCGAATTTCTCGCACTCTATTCGCCACGAAGATGTGGAAGCGCCTGGCGTCATTCGACACGTAGCCCAGGACGACGCGGCTGTCCGTCCAGAAGTATTCAGAGAGATCTTCCATCTTGAGTTCCCTTTTCAGGAGCAGACTCGTTCTCACTGAGAGAAGAGCCGCTGTGAGCTCCAGGCGCGGCACTGTGACTGGCTTCGACGGCGTCACATACGCCTTGCTCATGATGAGGTTGGTTGACACGTTGTCGTTGTCTACGAGCTTCAAGTAGCTACACTGGCCATACGCAGACAGGCTTCCGTCTAGAAGTGGTGCAGCTCAGCTGTTCTGATGTCGGTTGTTAGGCCTGCCGAGACACATCGGGGAACTCGGAAGTGCTTCGAGCTTCCACAGATCTTCCTTCCACTCTTTCCATTCAGCTTCTTTGAGTTCTGATATGGGTTGATCCCATTCAAGCCCAGCTTGGCAGAGCTCTTTCAGGATCATCTTCGCATTTAGGGTCACTGGTGAGACGAAGCCCAGCGGGTCAAAGATGGAACTGACTGCCGAGAGCAGTCCACGCCTGGTTGTTTCCCGTTCAGGTACGTTCGCGTCGAAGCGGAAGGTGTCGATGTCCGTGTCCCACTGTACTCCGAGGGTTCTCTCCACAGGAAGTCTGTCCTTGGAGAGCTCCAACTCTTGGAGACCACTCGCGCGGGACGCAGCAGGTATGCTAAAGAGCACTTCCTTGTCGTTTGACGCGAATTTGTGCAGCTTGAAACCCACCTTGCTGTACAGCTTGACTGTATTGTCGACCAGACTGATGGCTTGAGCAGCTGTCTTCGTGGACGTGATGCCGTCATCGATGTAGAAATCGTTCCTCATGAAGCTGGCAGCCTCCTCGGTACTCTTCTGCATAGATGTCTGCTGCAGAGCGTAGTGTGAACATGGCGCATGCAGGCGATGAAGTGGCACCGAAGAGGTGCACGTTCATGCGGTATCTTCTTGGAGGCAGGCGAAGATCCCCATTTTCCCACCACAGGAACCGTAGCATGTCCCGATGCTTGCTGGAGACACCCACTTGTAGAAACATGCCCTCAATGTCGCACGTGACAGCTACTGCGTGCTTCCGGAATCTGCATAGTATCCCAACTAGACTATTGGTCAGGTCCGGACCCTGCATCAGCATGTGGTTGAGTGACTCTCCTCTGAAGGTTGCACTACAGTCAAAGACAACTCGCAGTTTACCAGGTTTCTTCGGGTGGTATACGCCGTGATGAGGTATGTACCAGATGTGGCCTGGCTCTCCTACATCTTCAGGGGCTAGTTCAGCGTATCCCTTGCTGATGAGTTCCTCCATTGACTTGTTGTAGTGTTCTCGGTACTTGGGATCTCTGATCAGCCTTCGTCTTAGTCCCTTCAGGCGCTCTTCAGCCATTGGTAAGTTGTCTGGTACTGTTGCGTCCGGAACCTTCAGTGGTAGTGGGAGTTCAGCGTGGCCATCTTCTCTGATGTGAAACGACTTTTGCATGACTTCTTGGAATTTCAAGTCTTCAATTGAGGCCTTGGGAGCTCCCTCATCAGTCTGAAAAATCCTCTCCAGCATCGCCTCTACTTGAGATGGAGCGATGACCTTTGCTTGTGACCTGAAACAGTAGCTCATCTTCTGGCCCAGGTCACGTGCAGTTATCATCCAGCAGTTGTCCTTGTCATAATCGTGACTTCTTGTTTGTCCCACAATGCCCCACCCCAGACTCGTTCTCACTGCCGAAGGTTCATCACCTTCTGTAGACACGATGTCTCGAGGCTTCACAGCCATCGGACAGTTCGTTCCCAGCAGCAATCCAACTTCTGCATCTGGGAAGTAGGGCGGTATCTTGTCCTGCAAGGGTCTGAGATGTTCTCACTCTGCTGCTGTCTCCCTTCGAGGAATCAAACCCTTTTCTGTGGGAATGACGTTCCTAGTGAAGCAGGGTGGTAGGTTGATGACAGTAGAGTTATCGTATGACGTTATCGCGAGATCATCTATGACTGTGCTTGATGTGGTGCTCGTTCCTGTGATCGTGTGTATCTCCAGTGTAACCGGCACACCGCTCGTACCAAGTGACTCAGTCACTCCATCTGACACATAGGAAGTGTCTGACTGTGGGTCTAGCAAGGCATACGTCAACATCCTCTCACTCGGCTTGCTCTTCTTGAACACGAACACCGGGACGATCATGGAGTGGGAGCATGGCCGTTGCTCCACTGACCGCCCCCCAGATGATGCGGATGCAGACATTGATGTAGCTGATGCCACTCCTGGCTGGCTTGGGATACGTCCTGGCAGTGTTGGTTTCACTTGTGCAGTGGACGACGCAACTGTGCTTAGAGGAACATAGTTGAAGTCGTGTAGAAGAGTTGGATGAAACCTTTTGCAGATCTCGCACCTTTTCTTCCCGGTACAGTTCCTTCGGATGTGCCCCCTCTTGAAGCACCCCCAGCAGAGTCGATGTGTCTTCATCGTCGCCTGTCTGTCTGACAACGTCATTGTCTTGAATGCGTTGCATTCCTTGAGACTGTGTGACTGTTGGCACAGCACGCAGCTCTTGTTGGGGATGGCAGCAGTTGATGTGAATGTGCGTACAGTCTTTGTAGCACTCTGTTTCCTTTCTTGGCTCGGCCTGTTCTCAAACAGGTCAATCGGGCTGCACGCTACTCTGGCTTCTTTCCGGATGAACTTGACAAACTCCTCAAAGGGAGGGTAGCCTCTTCCAGTGCTTTCATAGAGCCACTCGTCGACTTTCCGCTTCCATCTGTCGCTGATGTAGTGTGGCAGCTTGGACACGATCTTAGCGTTTTCCAGTGGGTCGTCCAAGTTTGCCAGCAATGGGACTGTCTTCATTGCTGTGTCACAGTTCTCCAGGTAGTCTGCAAGCTTCTGGAGTGACTTGCCATCACCTGGGTTGATAGGAGGCCAGTTCTTAATCTTCTCTCTGTATGCCTTCGCCAAGAGGAACTCGTTGCTGTACCTCTCCATCAGCTTCTCCTTTGCTCTCGAGTAGGCTTCTGGTGACCTCAGTGATAGGAGTCCTTGGATGATGGCCTTAGCCTCACCACTGGTGTAGCACCCTAAGAAGTGTAACCGCTCGATAGGAGATAAGGTGCGCTGCTCGATATAACTTTCAAACGACTTTAACCACGCATGAAATCCACACACGTCTCCAACGAAAACCTCAGGCTCCAATTTTGGAAGTGAATGCTGGTCCCGCCTGGTCAGCAGGTCTGCCAGTTGATGAAGCACATTGTTGTTCGAGTCCGAGTCTTCATATTTCTTTTGCTGCTGTCTGTCAGACTCTACTTGAGTTTCCTTCACCTCACTTGGCCCTTCCGTCCCACTGGCACCAACAGGATCATCATGGCCTGTCTCGGCAGTCCTCAGCTTCTTCTCCACACTCTTCTGTGTCTTGATCATTGTTTCTTCTTTCTCTTGCTTTTCATCTTCAGAGTTTGCACAACTTTCATTTGTTACACCTATCACTTGTGCGCCCACATCATCTTCTGTGCCAAATTTCTCTAAGACCTCCATTCTCTCTTGGTTGATGGTGTATTCCATCTTCAACTGGAATTGCTGCTCTTCCCATTCAAGCTCATGCTTCCTTTGTTCCAATCTTCTCTTCTCTTCCAGCAATCGTTGTTTTGCGATGAGTTCAGCTTGCTTCTGCTTGTGCTCCAGACGAAGCAGACTCACCCTTGAGGCAACCGAACTTCCTCCTGATGACGCACGTGACCGTCTTGACACGCCAGCGATGGATGGTGCATCACCCTTATCAAGTGGTTTCTGTTGAGTGGCCTTCTCCAGTAGAAGTTCTGTCTTGGTCAGATCCTGCATGAGATCTGCATGGCTTCTGTTTTGATTGGCGAGTTCTTCTCCCTCCAAGAGAGACTGAATCTGTTGATGCTTATCTTGTAGTTCTTGGAGATACTTGTTCCATTGTTGCACAGTGTGCTGGAGATTTTCATCTGGTTCCTCTTCTGTCTTCTGCAGCAGAGCATCACCATCTTTCTTCAGCTTCTTTGCCAGGCGTTTGTAGTCAGTCTGATATGTGCCAAGCTTGTGTTTGGCTCCCTTGTCTGTCATTCTTCTTGATCGACCTTGCGTCTTTGTGCTCATTGTGTGTTGCTATGATCGATCTTGCGTCTTTGTGCTCATTATGTGATGCTGTGTCAGTGACTGTTAGTTACACCTCTAACTGAACCATATGCTATGACTTACAGGATATTGGAATGGCCCCTCAGGATGAAAGGAACAAGGAGAGATTTTACTGTGGCGGCCAGTGGATGGCAGGAAAACAGTCAACAGGTTTTGCTCTATATTGTCACTGAATTACTTTACATGTTGCCATTTCCACAGTAGCCACCGTTGCCGCTGTTGCCGTAAAATCCTGGGAAGCACACAGTGGACAAGTGCTTACAATCTAATGCCTGAGCATCAATGAACAATTGCTGACCAGTGACCTATGACAATGCGAAATAAACCAGCACGACTCAACTTCCGTGTTTTATACATTACTGTGCAAAACGACAATGAAAGGCACAAGTAGTCGCCTGAATCAGCAAGCAGCTGCACCCTATTTGGCAGGCAATGCTTCACAGTAAGGATGTCAAAACCATTCAGTATAGCAGCACAGTATGACAGCAGGTTACACCCAACTTAAATGCAGCTACACTCATCCCAAATACACAAGTCTTACTCACTCTGTCCCTGATCAGTAGGTATGAGCCTCAAGCAATGTGCTGTAGTCTCCACAAATACAGTCATGAGCTGCGTCGACACACTGCCATTATCTTTACTCGACACAGTATGAACATGAACAGTAACTTGAGGGTTCAGTGAGTGTCTGGGGACAAAACAAATGAGGCAGTGAATACACAGCAACTCCAGTACAATATGTGTTTGCCCGCAGTAACAGGCGTCACCAGGATTTTTAGGCTGTGGCGGGCAAAATTCAAATGAAAACTAAAGCTGGACCACGCTGGATCAAATGGTGAAGACCCTGCCCCAATTCGGTCCAGCCATAGGTTCTGAGCATGACGCCGTTGGCAAATTGGTAAAGGGCAATTTGGGTCCAATTTGGTCCACTTAGACTGGACCGAAGTGGATACAACTCTAAACGGCACCCATTCCGACCAGTCGGAATCGATTGGCGAAGAAATCAAGTAGATTGGTTCCATAGTTGCGGAGCATTACATCGTCAGCTTATCTGGTGTTTTTTTTAGACCCTCCCATTTCAATGGCGGCAGGACCCATACTTGTCAGTTGTCACGACGCTATCTGGCATGACAGTTTGGTTTATAATATAATCTTGTTTAAGCCCGGTGTCCACCGCCACCGGCCAACAACGGACAGGCCAAGAACGGTCAAGAAAGGTGATAAAAAGGCTACAGTCAGCTGGCTATTTGCCTTTCCTATCCTGTTGCGGTGGGGACCGGGAAATATCGGCGACCTTTCTGGCGCGAATGGGGTGAAAATATGTCAAACGGTCAGAAAAGGCCAGGAAGGGACAAAGTCTGGCAGTGTCGACTATGTCTTGTCCTGTTCTGATCTGTTGTGGTCAGCGGGTGCCGGGCCCGCCGCCCGAGTGTTTACACAAGACGGCGGAGGGGAGCGGGGACGCATTTCGGGTTGTTAGTGATGGGGAGGCGGAGGGGACCGCGCCGACCCGAGCTATTGTCCGCATGGCCAGTTCCACTGAAACGGAGTAGCTCAAAGCCAGAGTCGGGAAGAACGTTGACCATGGTCAATTCCGCGGGACGGGTTACCGCGCCGCAGCCAAACCCAGAGCCGGCTCACTGACCACTGGACAGGGCTTTTCCGTTGTTGCCATTTAGTGTCGTTGCTGCCAGACCTAGTGACATTCCAACTTTTGGAGAAATCGACAATCACAAACTTTCCTGACCTTTCCTGTCCTGCCCGTTGTTGACCGGTGGCGGTGGACACCGGGCATTAGCTGACAAGGTCAAATATACTAATTTCTGGTTTTATTTATACCTTCCCTACTAGATTTCGGTCTTCGGTCTAGGTGATTTGGTGGTAAATTAGCCAATCAGTCTGTGAGTGTCCTTTTTGGATATTTCTTCCATCTGGATACTCAAGTGGACGTTACGGCTGCAGGATGTGCTATATTGGTGGTGGAAGCGTCCAAATTGGTAGCATTAATCTATTTGGCTATGGGGTGTCCATTTTGGCGGTGTTTTGTTCATTTTGGTGGTGAGTGGCCTTTTTGGTGTTGTTATTGTTACGCCCATGTTAACGGCTATACACGTGGGGCGCTCTATCGAGGAAGAAGCGACGTCAGCTGTTCGTGCTCCGCAGTTGGAGGCGATAGCTTTGTTTGTGCGTCAGTTATGCCTTGGTTTGCGTCGCCAGCTTATTCCAGAGTCGGCAGACGAACACTAGAAAATGTGGGCCAATAGGCGAGCTTGTAACAGTCGCACGGACGTTACGGTGATAGTGATTGGTGGTTGGAAGCGGCCATGTTTTGCGTTGCCAGTTGCGCAGTGAGTTGGGGTGTGGCGCGTGTGGTGGGATGCTGTGTTGTGATGGTGGCTGGAAATAGAGGATGAAAGGAGATCGACGTTTGTCAAGTGGAATGGCCGCGGAACAGGGAAGAGACGGCAGCTACCGAGAACTCGTTTAGCTAGACGCTAACATTATGTCCGTTTTGGTGATCCATTAAAAGGGAGCCAAGACTTCTTGGCAGAAGAGAGCATATGTATGGGCTTCATTATAGGGTTTAATATTTATAATAGCATTGATGATATAGGTGTTCATTAGGGTGTCTCTAAAAAAATAATTTCCTCCCTATCACTTTTGCAAGCTAACCAGGGCTGTGTAATCGACTAGAGAAGCGCATGCCGAAGAAATCAGATTTTTATCCTCACTACAGCCGAGGCGCCGCAAGGTTTTTAAATCAAGAAAACTGATAAAATTGCCAATTACGAGGCTGAGTCTGATTTTAAAATACACAATGAATGCCTATAAAGAATCTTAATTTGGTTCATTAATGACCATGTGCCATCTTTCTTTACAGGAGTGAGCAGCATGGAGAAGATGAGGGGGCGGCCTAAAGGAAAGGGGCGCACTCAGCCAGATATCCTGATAGCAGACCAGGACTCCCCTGTGACAGGCAGGCGCCGCCTGGCCGCACCTTCCTCTATCTGGACCCCAAGGGATAATCAGACAGCTGGTGTCACTCCCAGGGTGAAAAGCCTCACTGCTATAGTGCTATATGCGCATATATTTACCACAGCGCTGCCATTTGACAGTAAACACAGATATTTCATTGGATGTGGATATATTGCAACAATATCATATGATGTTAACAGGCACTTCTAGGTCTACAACAGTCTCATGTCCAGTCACTGAGTCTCAGTGTCTCCCACATGGGACTCAATCTAGCACAGCCGCAGGCTGGCCTTGGTGGTGCCCTTAATGCGGCTCCTGAAGTCCTCCACAACCTGGAAGAGAGCGGCCCTCTGCTCTTCCGACTGGACACAGTTGATGTAGGCACTGGCCAAGTGGATCCCTCGCTCCGCCAGATCGTTCACTACGAGCAGGTTCCGGGTGAACTCCTCTAGCACCTTGTGCTCTGGGGAGAAGGACCAGGATGTGGCAGGGGCCAGCAACCAGTCCTGGGGGCCATTCAGCTGCAGAATGTTGAACAGGAGTCGGAGGTGATCAGAGAGGCCATCTCCCGCCTGGCCACAGTGGGGTCGTCGGGCAGCACAGGAAAGGCTGGATTGCCGGTCCTGATCTCCTTCCTCTCCAAGCTGTGCAGCTGCCTGGCCATCTGCTCCTTGGTGTCGTCCTTCAGCCCTGTGTCAGTCAGGGAGAGCACTATCAGCTGTGGGGTGATGTACCACAGATGCCTATTGCAGGACTTGAGGACTGCAGAGGCCAGCCTCGGGTTCACCAGCCTGTACTTGTGGACGATGGACATCAACTCCAGATCCTGCCTAGCAGCAGACGAGGCGAGGGGGGTGGTGAACCAGTACTTGGCATACATGAGCAGCACAAACTCTACCACGTTGTCGGTCTGTCCCTGCTCCTCTTCTGTCAGGACAAACACCTTCCTCAGCAGCCTTATCTTCAGGAAATAAATGCACTTGCTCATCCACCGTGCGTGGTGGTCAGGTCCCGGCAGCTTGAAAGTGAAACCCTCGACCTTCCCACCGAGGGTAATGACCACTAGTTCCATGAACTCGCGGTAATCGTCTCTGGGGAAAGTACCCTTGGCCAGCTGCTCCTGTGCCCACTGCAGCAGGTTTTCTGCCTCTTCCTGCAGCTCTGGCGCCAGTGAGGTGTGGTCGAACGTCACTAGATCCTCCATGTTGATGTCTAGGCCGTACCAATGATCCCTTAGCCGCCTAAACAGACTGACTCCTGGATCCTTGGTGACACCAGTGATCTCCTTTATCGCAGCGCCAACGTGCGGCTCGGCCACGTGGCGCCGGCAGGCCAGCCAGAGGATGGGAGAGTCGACCCAGATCTCCAGGTACCTGCAGGCCCCTGCAAACTTGCCGCTGTTTGAGTTGGTTGTATCAAAAACCATGCCAACGATTTGCTTCTGAATCTCCCAAGTAACTAGGTGCTCTCGCACCACTTCAAATTCGTCCACGCCCTTTCCCGAGGGACAGTCAGGGATCCCAAGGAGTTTCCTGCTCTTCTCAGCATCGACCCCAGACAGGTAGACACACACCCTCTTTGACACTATCCTCCCCTTCAGACCCAGGGTCTTCCCATCCCAATGTACCACCACCTTTTCAGGGCACTGGAACTGCTCCTTGATCTCTTCTGCCTTCTCTAACCTCATCTTGTTCCCCATCCTCCAGGCAGTGGAACGGTTAATGTTTGTCATCTATGTTAATGTCTGGCAAGGCATTGACCACGGCCGCCGCCATAACTGTGCGGTCAGAAAGGGAAAGGTTTCGAGCATCGGCTGTCACAGAAATCTTGCTCATGATATCAATTTTCTTCTTCTTTGTTTCTTCGGCAACATAATCCTCATCTTCGTCTTCATCATCTGTCATTTCTACTTCATCCCTCGCTGACCCTCTCTCATACTGCCGCTTTGGCCTCATAAGCTCCGCACAAGCTTCCTTGCTCTTGGATGTGCTCACGCTGGCTTCACCCCTCTCTACATCCTTCAGCTTCCTGTCGTCCCTCTTCTTCTGGCGGACGTCCCAGGACCCGAGGCAGCCCACCTGTCCCCTGCTCAGCTGGTTCTGCAGGTACTGCCACTCCTCCTCCCAGTCCTTGATACCCGAGTGCTGGATGATCTTCCTAGCATCAGCCTTGGCCACATTGAAGGGCAGTTCCAGGTCAGCAATGAACTGATCCTGCTTCCCCTGGAAAGTTGACCGCGAAGACCTGTCAGGCCTCCTGCTGTCCTGCTCCAAACTCCGCCACTTCTTGGACAGATTTGCCACCTGCTCAGCAATGTGGCGATCAGATTTGATCAGTTTTACTTCCTCGTTTTTCGCTTCCCCACCAATCTCCTTCCCCATGATCAGCTGCGGCCCGAAGTGATGCTGCCACACAGCCTTCACCTCCAGTGCAGTGAGTTTTGCAGCCTCCAGAACGCTGGTGTTCTCCGAGTGGGCGAGGAATCTGCCGAGCACATGACTGGTCTTTGGCAACTTGGAGTTGCCGAGGCTCGTCGGGCATTTACCCACCAGGTAGAAGGAAGGCCTGCTGGAGGTAGCCGTGGGGTCCTTCACCCTGGGAGTGACACCAGCTGTCTGATTATCCCTTGGGGTCCAGATAGAGGGAGGTGCGGCCGGGCGGCGCCTGCCTGTCACAGGGGAGTCCTGGTCTGCCATCAGGATATCTGGCTGAGTGCGCCCCTTTCCTTTAGGCCGCCCCCTCATCTTCTCCATGCTGCTCACTCCTGTAAAGAAAGATGGCACATGGTCATTAATGAACCAAATTAAGATTCTTTATAGGCATTCATTGTGTATTTTAAAATCAGACTCAGCCTCGTAATTGGCAATTTTATCAGTTTTCTTGATTTAAAAAACCTTGCGGCGCCTCGGCTGTAGTGAGGATAAAAATCTGATTTCTTCGGCATGTGCTTCTCTAGTCGATTACACAGCCCTGGTTAGCTTGCAAAAGTGATAGGGAGGAAATTATTTTTTTAGAGACACCCTAGTGTTCATGTACATTTCCTTGTTGAGACTTTTTGACTAGGGAGGGTAATCATATAGGGCATTCAGAACAACATACACATACTAGGAGGTTAACAAGTGTTGTAGAACATGTGCTATTCATATAGCAGAATAATAAATGTGACCAGCTTCGGCAATTGCCCTTATTCCACTGTAAATGACATATTGTTATTTTTATTTAGTCGGAATGTTTTTTGAATGGATGGATTCCCAAGGTCAGGCCTGCGCTAAGCATAGCTTGTTGTGCAGGTCCTGACCCCACCACCCGATCAAGTAATTCCTGGCATCCTGCATAATTTAGAAGCAAAAGTTGTACGTGCCTGACATACCTGGACACGGTCCGCCCCGCCCTCTGACGTCACCTGACCTTGATTGCGACCGCTACCACCGGCCACAGGCCATCCCAGTCAGGGGCGAGCGCCAAAGCGACTCGAACCTGGGCTGCCACTACCGGGTGAGGTCAGAAGTCTGGCGCTCTCCCAACTGAGCTACATGGGCAGATAATCTAAATATTTATTCCGCGAGGCAGCGACCACAGCATGAAATCAATTTTTAGATCGGTCATCAGCTGGCTAATCCAATTTTAGATCGTGAATTCAGGTGGCAAATACAAATTTAGATCACTGAGCTGCTACAGGTGCCGAAATTGAGATCGCTGATCCTTACAGTTTGCAGTTTGCCAAAGTAGGGATACAGGAAAATATGATGGAGCGATTCATGCAGTTTTAACTGAAAAATAAAATCAGGGGTGATGGACATTTTTTGAGGGGTTTAAGGGGGTGTTTAAAGGTGTGATTTGTGAATGTCAGGAAATCAATCAATTTTTAGATCAGATCTCCTTATAAGGGCATGCTCCACCTATTTTGATTACGTCACAATCTAATTTTTTGATCGATCCATTGACCATTTATAGATCGCCTCTCAATAGTTTGCCCAACTGGGTTGGGTTCCCATTGATCGGATAAAATCAAATCAAGGGGACAGGGAAAAAGGAACCGTAGACTCTGAGATGCGCCAGTTCTTTAAGTATGTAGTTAATGAACCTAATGGGGCAGTTCCTAACTGGAAATTGAGCGCCGCCCAATTTAACTGGCAATGACAGCCATTATTCATGAGAACAACTTGGAATAACTAACACAAATCTAGCCTAGCCTATGGATTCGACTATCATGCAAAATCGTACAGATGGTCATGTAGACAAGACTGCAGCACACGCTCGAAGCATGAGGGATCGGGAGCACACACTGTGCCCTGCGGCAGTTGGTAGTGACTAGTGAGTTCCACACTGGAACAAACAAGGAAATCACACTTTCTGACATCAGTACAAGCGAATATCGGGAACACCTTGAAGCAGTGACCTCTAGTTTGACTTTAGGGAGCAATACCAAAAAGATCCTAATGTGTATGCTGGTATACTACTGTGTATGCCTATCTCTGTCTCCAGGCAAGACAAGACAAGGTAGGTACCTATTATTTGGATTGAGGTAGCTATGCCATCTGTTATAAGCAGGGGCTCTATGAGACCTTGACGTGCAGAGCATGACGAATCGGTAGACATGTCATTGGTCTGCATCTTCGCCATACCATACTCGATAGCCTTGGCCAAACGAAAGGGGCGCAATGTCAGACAAAATGTCTATTTAAAAAAGGCGCTCAATGGATTAATTTTTTTTTACATCGCTGAATTTCGCGTGAGCTTAGCTTTCGAATGGTGCATCTCCCTTTGTTTGACACCTCCGAACCCTTCAAACGAACCTTGCGCTGTGGCCTGTTTACCCATTCACACATTGTGGTGCTGCCTACCTTGATGCCCTGACCAAGGGTTTCCCATTACCGTAAAGTATCTTACGTGAGTGAGTTATGTCTGCTGGTCTGACAGTCTGCTGATCTGGCGGTCCATTGGTCTGACAGTTTGCTGGTCTAACATTTTGCTGGTCTGACAGTTTGCTGGTCTGACAGTTTGCTGGTCTGACAGTTGGCTGGTCTGACAGTCTGCTGGTCTGACAGTTTGCTGATTGGCGGTCCGCTGGTCCGTGTCCAACCTTGGAATTATGACCATTTTCTGGACTTTTTGGGTCCAAAGCATTTTGCTCTCATTTTGTTTTCTCTCTGGAAATTTGCTCTTTTCATCTGATATTTCCGACATTGTAGTTAGAATATAATTCCATTTTCTTCACAAGGATTTAGCATCTATTACAAATAAGTAATTTTTACTTTCCAAATGAAATATTTTTTTCTTCAAAAAATGAAAATATTAATTTTCCTAACAATACAATTTTACTCACCACCTATGGATTTGTACTCCCCGGGACCAGGCCATGCAACTAAACAAAATATCCAACACTGTCCGTGTCTGCAGGCGCTGCTGTCGTGTCTCTGCAGGCGCTGCTGTCGTGTCTGCAGTTCCCGGCGGTCAGTGGGCGTCAGGTGGACGGCTTGTGGCGGCTCGTGCTCCGCTCGCCGTTTGTGCCGGTGGTGATGCGGCCCCACTGGCGGCTGGCGCTCGCCCTCTACCGCCGTCGTCGGTACGTTCACCACCTTCGCGCCGGCGGCACCTGACGGTCTCTTCTGACTGCCGAGCACCAGACGCTCTACAGCACGCTGGACGACCTGGTGGCCGGCGGCGGCGGCCCTCTACGGCGACTCGGTGCTCTGCCAGCTGTGTGACCTGCTGGTGGGGCCGGCCGGGCCGCGGCTGCGCGACCGGCTGGCGCACGGCGAGCTGGAGCCGGCGCGGCTGCCGGCGCCGCTAGCGCACCAGCTGCTCTGGCTGACCGGCCAGCTGCTGGTCACAACTACTGCCTGGGCGGAGCGGCAGCAGACGCCGGCCGGCCGCCCAACCCCACTGCCAACCCAGGAGGACAGCGATGACTAGTCAGAGCTGGAGGCGGCGCTCAGTGAGCTGGAGGAGGTGGACGGAGACCTCCACCCGGTAGAGGCTAACTGTTGTGACCAATCAGAGGCTCAGACCAGCTGTGGCGACCAATCAGTGACACATACCAGCTGTGGCGACCAATCAGTGACACATCCCAGCTGTGGCGACCAATCAGTGACACATACCAGTTGTGGCGACCAATGAGTGACACAGAACAGCTGTGGCGACCAATCAGTGACACGGACAGACCAATCAGTGACAGGGTCGTACTGTAATGGAGCCGATGACCTCACTGGACCGAACGAGGACGGGCAGTGGTGTGACGGTACGGTCCGCCCAGGCGGCTTCAGTGAGCTCTGCGCCAGTCGGGCGCGCGCCTGGTACCACCCGTCGTTCCACCAGTTATCGGAGCTGCAGCGCGCCGTGCGCCGGCTCTGTGACGTGGCCGAGGCCACTGCGGTCTGAGCTGCCCGCCGTGCCGTCTGAGTGTTGAACAGACGGCCCTGTCCCGCCGCTGCTGCCGCCGCTGACCCCGCTGGCGGACGGCGTGCTGTCGCTGCGTCCCCCGGCTCTGCGCAGTCCACGCCGGGAGGCAGAGCTGCTGACTCAGCTACAGCAGCTTGTGGGCGCCGGAGGCCGCCTGGCGGCAGACGGCCGCTGCCGGAGACACGTGGCGCCGCCTGCAGGCCGCCGCGCAGCTGCGCTCCCGGCAGCGCGCCACTTGGGGCCGCATGCAGGCCGCGGTGCCCGACCTGCATCGGCTCACTGCTGGCGTGCTCCGCCTGGTGGTGCGATAAATGACCAGCCTGTACTCCGCCGGAGACGGAGACGCCCAGACGGCCCGGCGCGACGTTACCAGGTGGGTTCTGCAATCCCAGGGACATGTCTGTCTGATTGCAGAATGTAGACTAGACAATTCAGTTTGTTTTGACAATAATACGGTAGACGAGGAGGAGCAGGTTTGTGTCAGGGGCGGATAACCTGGGTCGGCCGGCCCGCGGCTCTGTCAATCCTGTGACGCCGTGCCCGCGCCAAACCGCTGGACAGGCGGTGCACAGACGAGGAGACGAGGAAGTTTGTGCACTGTTCCTGGTGATACCGCATTCGCGGCAGTGCTATCGTAGTCAGCTGGTTTATGACTGGATCAGAAACTGGCGGTGGAGAGAACTTTCACGACCGTTTACTGAAATCTAGCGGACTCCCTAAAATATTTGAAAGCGCTACAATTATACTGTTCTTTCTCCGACACGGGAGTCAGCTACAACCAAGGCTTGCGGTGGACTTTGTCACGCTTTCCCGTATTACGCTGAACTCCGCCTGTAGATCTGCCAAGGATCTGAATCGTACCCGTTCTGTGAGATTCCGGGGTCACTTAGCTCATCAGTGCCTGGGTGAGCTGTGGGAGCCACACTCGGACGACCGGCGTTTGGCTCATCAAGACGGTCCTTAATTGTATTCATATTCATCGGCTCATCTACCGCTCGGCCCGACGGCGGCCGGTTGCAGCAAGCGTCCCCATCAGTCCTCTATATTAATCTGAGCGGTACACACATTCATCATCGCGGCCCATCGGCCGCTCGGCCCGACGGCGGCCGGTGGCAGCAAGCGTCCCCATCAGTCCTCTATATTAATCTGAGCGGTACACACATTCATCATCGCGGCCCATCGGCCGCTCGGCCCGACGGCGGCCGGTGGCAGCAAGCGTCCCCATCAGTCCTCTATATTAATCTGAGCGGTACACACATTCATCATCGCGGCCCATCGGCCGCTCGGCCCGACGGCGGCCGGTGGCAGCAAGCGTCCCCATCAGTCCTCTATATTAATCTGAGCGGTACACATTCATCATCGCGGCCCATCGGCCGCTCGGCCCGACGGCGGCCGGCGGCTGCAAACGTGCCCAGCAGCTCTCTACGCGACACTTGCTTCGGTCGACCTGTCGGCGAGGAGCTCCACGGCCGGTTTGAGCACTCGTGGCAGTTGTTCGCCTTCTTTGAACCTATGCTCCATCATGAAGTTGGCGAGGTGCCGGGTGGTTCCGCAGCACCGCTGGTTGAACACTAGGATCACTGCCCCCCAGAGGAGAACAAGCTCGCTTGAGCTCGCCGATCTCGAGACGGCAAGCAGCTCTTCTCCCTCGACCATCACAACACCGTCGACGACGCACGGTGCAGGCG
The DNA here is from genome assembly GCA_036785665.1 of Chirona hameri. Taxonomy (NCBI): domain Eukaryota; kingdom Metazoa; phylum Arthropoda; class Thecostraca; order Balanomorpha; family Balanidae; genus Chirona; species Chirona hameri. The sequence continues at coordinate 112,084 of JAXIVJ010000794.1, forward strand.
GGGCACTGCTGTCCGGCTTCTCGGGCGTCCAGGTCTCCCAGTTCACACCGCATGAGCCGGGCCAGTGCAAGCTCTCTGGAGAGCCTATTTCGTAAGCGCCCTTTGCCAGACGTGGCTTACAGGTGGCCAGATCGGATTAATTTTTAATTGGGTGTTTATAAAAATTCCATATTATTAAACAAAATATAATTAAATTAAGATAGAAATAGCCGCTGCTGTTGCGCCAGCAGCCAGCGCCCCCCCCCCCCCCTCTTTCATAAAAGCTGGTGGGGCAAAATGTAATATCGGCTGTATTTCAAAACGCAATCGCAGTTATCGCTACGCGTGCAAGGTGGCAACTGACAACTGCTAGGCGTTAGTGATTGACATCCATATACTTTATAGCTGATCACAACAACACATTGTCATTCTATGGTCTGTCCCGTAACCTGTTCCAGCCACGATAATTTCCCCAAAGTTTGCTATAGTCCCACCATTCCCGTCCCGTTCCCATTCCCGTACGGGATTCCCACTCCATGAAGGGCTCTAGTTAGCATTCACACATTGTGTTAGTGTATTGGGATTAGACATTAAACATAAATAAAGACATAAAAGAAAAGTGCAACAAAGAGCCTCTTGGGGCCCATCCGAGGTTGCACCCCCCCCCCCCCCCCCCCCCCCCCACCAGTCTCGCCCCTTCAAATCAACTTACTCTACCTGCATAAAAGAAGGCTAATCCCACGAGTATTTATGAACTAATCTCTTCTCTGTAAAGTATTTATCTAATCTAATTTTGAAGGAAGCAAGTGTCACTGCATCAGCGACATCCCCTGGTAGCATATTCCAATGTCCTACAACCCTTCTACTGAAAAATGACTGTCGTAGCCTAGTCCTACTTTGTTTCATAATGAGTTTATGCTGATGACCTCTACCTCGATTTTCCCTATTGAATTCAAACATTCCCTTTAAAAATCCAGAATGCGGACCATTTACAAATTTGAAGACTTCAATTAGATCTCCTCTTAGCCTTCTATATCTAAGTGAAAACATTCCCAATTTCTTTAATCTATCTTCATAAGGTAAACTACCAAGACAATTAACCATTTTTGTTGCCCTTTTTTACTCTTTCTAACAACCAGCAATCTTTCTCATATGTTGGAGACCAGGCTTGTACACAATACTCCAAATGTGGTCTAACGTATGCGCAATACAGTTTTGTTATTACCTTTTCACTCTTGTAGGAAACATTTCTGTTAATGGCCCCTAGCATTCTAAGTGCCTTTTTCCTAGCTTCTACAACCTGGTCTGACGCTGATAGTCTATTGTTTACCACGTCACTTCCACGTCACTTTCAGCTGCTGACTCTAACGCACTGAACCTATTTGATATTGTAACCTGCGGATGTTCCCTGGGGCTGTACTGCCTGACTCTACCCTGAACTTTTGTCCATCCCTCCTGATCCCCTTCCCTCTTCCTCCTCCAGATTCTGCTACCACCCTCCATTACCCAGCACCCCTCCTCATCCTTACTGTCTGTGGCCCTAGCATTACTTTCCACAGTGTTGGGTCTCCAGAAATGTGACCCTCCAACACACTTCCAAACCCCAGCCGGACTATCCACCTTTGCCTTATCCTCCTCCCTTATGTAGTACAGGTCATCTGGTCATCCTAGATGTGATAAATGAATATACATCTCCATTGCCAATGCCATTAGGCATTAACCATATACCACCACTCACCAGCAAAATGACAATATGAAGTCAGCACTCGCCACTCAGCACTCAACTCAGCAGTTTATTGTGTTCAAGGGCGAGCTGAACCCAGTGCTCTCCCACTTCACTTCACCATAACTGCCCCCAATTTACATAAACAGCACTATATTTGGTAAATTTGCATGACTAACCTTGGGTTCAGCTCAGTAACCCGCTGCCGGAAGCTGGTCTGGTCAACAACTGGCAGGTACCCATCCGCAATTTTGTCATTTGTCATTTATTTAGGAACCATCCACAACGCGGCTGTTACGATTCCTGTATATGTGTTCATTTGCAGTACACGACAATGAAAAACATCCGCAATTTTGTCATTTGTACCCATCCGCAATTTTGTCATTTGTCATTTATTTAGGAACCATCCACAACGCGGCTGTTACGATTCCTGTATATGTGTTCATTTGCAGTACACGGCAATGAAAAACATCCGCAATTTTGTCATTTGTACCCATCCGCAATTTTGTCATTTGTCATTTATTTAGGAACCATCCACAACGCGGCTGTTACGATTCCTGTATATGTGTTCATTTGCAGTACACGACAATGAAAAACATCCGCAATTTTGTCATTTGTACCCATCCACAATTTTGTCTTTTGTCATTTATTTAGGAACCATCCACAACGCGGCTGTTACGATTCCTGTATATGTGTTCATTTGCAGTACACGACAATGAAAAACATCCGCAATTTTGTCATTTGTACCCATCCGCAATTTGGTCATTTGTCATTTATTTAGGAACCATCCACAACGCGGCTGTTACGATTCCTGTATATGTGTTCATTTGCAGTACACGACAATGAAAAACATCCGCAACTTTGTCATTTGTACCCATCCGCAATTTTGTCATTTGTCATTTATTTAGGAACCATCCACAACGCGGCTGTTACGATTCCTGTATATGTGTTCATTTGCAGTACACGACAATGAAAAACATCCGCAATTTTGTCATTTGTACCCATCCGCAATTTTGTCATTTGTCATTTATTTAGGAACCATCCACAACGCGGCTGTTACGATTCCTGTATATGTGTTACAAACATTTGCAGTACACGACCCAATTAAAAACGGTTTGCATAGGCACTGATGAGAATAGCTTGACGGACTATTTGGTGGCACTCGCTCGCGTCACGCACTCGGTTCTTGCTAATGCGGTTACAAACGCGTGCCTGGACGGAGCGGTTGTCACGGCTGGTGGCAGCGCATTCCACGTGCCGACTGCTCGGTGCGAGAAACCCTTCCGTGTCTTACTCAGTCTACATTTTGTGGGATGAAGGTCTCCGGCATCGACAGCCCTTGTGCTCCTGGCCGATACGTCAGACCGCTTGGTAAACATGTTTCTGTTTCGCAGCGCCTTAGGACACTGTTGACTAATCAGGGCTTTGTGCACGTTGGTACAGTCGTGTCGGGCGACCAGTGCCTATACTCTCTCCCACCCGAGATACGTGAGAGCTGGCGAAATGTGGTCACTACGTCGCACGCCGGTGACGAGCCGAGCGGCAAAGTTCAGGCACTTCTGAGCGTGATGCAGACGGCACTGGGCAGCCCCTCCCCGGGCGGACAGGCAGTACAGGATATGAGGAAAAACGTGTGCTTGGACGAGGAGTTTAAGGAGTTTTAAGACGTCCGGAGTGAGGTGATGGGATATTTTATACAGATGCGGTGATGGCATTGCACCTCCGTGCCACTATGGATACATGAGTGTACCAGTTGAGGTGCTGGTCGAGGACTCCCAACACTTTGATGGTGGGGGACGGGGTGACGGTCGGGCCAGAGACGTTGATGCCGAAATTATTCGCCATTTTGAGGGAGGATTTTGTACCAATGAGAGCAAAGTCAGTCTTGACTCCTAACAGTTCGTCACGTGCTTGTGTCCTGCCGTCATCTTTCTAATGAACGGTCGAGGTTTTTGGTTCCAGCGCATTTAGTTTGCAGGATGTCCTGAGCGACGATTCGTGCCACATTTCTGAGTTTTTTCATTTTCTTGCTCACGTTCGTTTTCCTGTGATCTTCTCCTCCGTTTATTAGTTGTTTTTTTTTGTTCTTGTGTGTGTGTCTCGTCTTGCTTTGTTTGCAGTTTGCACGTTCCGTTTTCACAGTTTTCCGTTACTTGCTCACTGGGTGTGTACTGTGTAGTGCCTTCATTTTCCTGCTACCTATCCCCACTGTTGGGTTGAGTTTGAGTTTACGTTTGAGTTTGATCTTTTTGGTTGAGTTTTTGTTAACTGGAGGTTATGGGCGCCACATAGCCTAGTAGCTGCGGCGTCCTTAAACCAAAATAATCATCATCATGAAACATTTTTTGATGATATACATTTGCATGACATTTGTACATTTTGCATGATATATACTGATGGTGGCAAGAAATGAAGCACAGAACAATGAACAGCCAGCAACTTACCATTGTCTGCATTTTGCAATGCCTGGTCTGATCGTCTCAGCAGTTTCTCGCCATCAGTTTGCTTTTTTCCTAATATCTTTTATGACGTATGACGAATGCTGTTGGTTGTACAGCCATTCATATTTGTGTACCATTTCGATTAGGAGTTCATTCTGCTCTGCTGTCCAGATCATCTGAAAACACAAGTGGGCGGAGAACTGGCGACAAGTGGGTGGAGAACTGGCGTACGGTATTGCAATGCACAGTAATGGGGGGGGGGGGGGGGGGGTAACAGTTGGAATATTGCAAATTGTTGATGAAAATGTAGCATAAAATAAAAAATGTGACCTGTTTTAATGAGTTTGCCTTTTCATATAATTAACCTATAGGTAAAGGATATTAAAATAATCAAATTGAGCCTGAGCCATTGGAATAGCATTAGCATTCTGATTCATCAGAATCAAATGTTTGGCTTCAACCATATTCAAATTTGAATTAGCCTTCAACATTCAAATCAAACTGAAATAACCCACCTCGATTATGCAGAAGAAAATATAAACAGGAAACTTCACTTCCAACAGCAGGACAGATGGAACCGACAATAACTGACAAGAAAGTTAAACACTGTCCAACTTCTGCGCTTCTCTCCACGTTATGCCTGCGCGAGCAAAATGGCGTGAGAATGTCACCAAGTCCAAACCGCACGAAAGCGCACCCCGAAAACCGTCAAATTACCGGTTCCCATATCCACGGCCAGAAGTCGTAAAGTGTCAGCTGACTGCGCTTCGGTTATCCGCCGGTCTCTCCCGTTTCCGCGCGTTTGCTCACGTTATGACCTCTAACGGTCCATTTGTGAACCGCGCATGAGATGCGGAGGTATTGTTCTGCGGCCCACCTGCGCGTGCGGAGCCGCGGCCCGGTCCGCTGTTTTCTGAAACATCCGGGCGAGCGCCGCACCTCCCCGGGCCACCTGAGCACACAGCGTGCTGCCTCGCGCCGTCACGTGTTTGTCTGTCTCTCAACGCGCCCTGTTTGCCTAGCCTCCCCTGTCGACCCTTCTCGCGACCTCATTTGCTCGCCGTATCTAAGCCGCTGTAAACATGTCTCGCTCTCTGTTCTCACTCAACTCTCGCGCTGATCGGACGGCTCTGTGCTCTCCCAGCCTCTGCGTAGAGCGGTCGGCTCCTTCGTTGTGTGATTTCGGCTTCCGCAATATAGACTGTGAAAGAGTGCAGTGCAGTGGTGTGGCAAGTGGTGTCCGCCGAGAGCGGAGAAGTGCGTGATCACCAACTCAGTAATACAGCGCAGGTTACCTACCCTTTCACCCTACCACTCCTGGCTTGCTGCATTGTGAGTCTCCTGTCTGCATTTTCGACTTATATCACGCCCACCTAGAAGCATGGCGCGCTTGTATTATAACGTCTCCTTCAGTCTCTGCATTGACAGCCCCTCGGGCGTTGAATAACGTCCTCCTTATTCCAAGTGGTTGAATTGCAACTTTATTTGCACACCCCGCCTGCTTGCATTAGCAGGATATCCTAATACTCGCCTGCATTTGCCGGGTTCTTCCACACCTATGTCGCGCTGCATTGCGCGATTCATTCGGCTGTTGAATTGCAGTCATCTTCACGTTCTCCCATTGTGTACCGCCTTTATCCTTTCCTGACAAATACCTGCGCTCGCTGCTTATAATATCCCGGACCCGAATGCCATGGACCAGTGTAGCCACGATCAATTTAGAGATACACATATACAGTCCACACCAGAGCGCTCGGGACACACGAGACGGTGTTTCGGGCTCAGCAGGCCTGCCGCGACTGCGACACAATTCCTTCTTTGTGTACACCACAAAGTCACACAGATCCATCTCAGCACAAAACATCTGGAGCTGAGTTTGATAACCGTAGGGGTGATTTCCCCTCCGCACGACACAGCTATTCTCATCTACAGTGATAGGCGAATACCCGGAAGTCTTCATGGATTCGCTTTCCCTGATGGCTTTCGTAAAGGGACACTTCACTTCAATGCTCCGGTCATCACAAGCGCCATCAGGTGAAGCAGATAGAAATGGTTTGGATGTACTGACAAACAGCCCTGCCCTTTCCACCCTCTTCCCAGTTTTCAGCGAATATGCCTCAATCGCCTTTTCTTCGTTTTCCTCAATCACATTTTCCCCACGGAACTGCTGGAGTCTTCAGATGCTGTCCCTGATACAAATGCTCTGCCAAGTTGTGCAGATTAGCAGTTTTAGCTCTGCATACACGGCCTGCAGAGGAAGCAGTGAGCCGTGTCCGCCGCTGATTTGCCCACTCTTTCGACTTGACCTGAGCTCTTGTGCTTTCTTCAGTGTTTTGCTTGTTCAGCTGTGCATTTGTTCAAGTTGTCCACCCACTGAGCTGAGAGTTTTTTTTCCAAGTAGTCGTGATCTTCAGTCATTGCTTGCATGTTCACTGGTGCCTCCAGTATTCCACATATGTTTTGGTTTTTCTGTTTTTTTTTCCCACATGTTTTTCTGTTTTCGCGGTCCTGTTCACGTGTCGTGGCACAACGGAAGGACAGCTGTTCTACCAGCGTTGCCACAATACAAATATTTAGTATTTGTGTACGATCTTGGTTTTCGGCAACGGTGAGTAACCTTTTTAGGTGCTCAGAACGGTTTATGCGATTTTATCATGGGCACTTTCGAGATGATAGACTGCATTGCACTTTGGAAGCAATTTGCATGTAGCGTGTAGTTCCGTGTGGTGGCGCCACCTAATGGCTGTGTCCTTAACTGCTGCTCGGGATAGGTGTCGCCTCGATCTCCCGGTCGACACGCTAATGTTCTGTGATTATCGCATGCTCTAGTACATTTCCATTAGCGCAGCGTCGACTGTCTGGCTCGTGCGCCGTCCCAGACGTCGCACCTGCGGCGGATACTGATTCGTTTGGCGGAACTCGGTCTCATCTCCTCGTCTCCCGCTCGCTCGAGTCCGGTCCACTCACCCGCTTGACGAGAGTCCTGCTGAAAGACGCCAAAGAACTCGCCAAAGCCCAGTGAGGCCGTGAGTCGAAAGACGGGAACGGTTGATGTATTTCTGCGCACATTCCAGAACAGCACTGGGGTGGGGTGGGGGCGGGCTGGTCACCGGGCGCGCCATGGGGGCGGGGGGAGTCGCGGCGGGGAGCATGGGGCCTAGGGTGTCGGTGGCTAGTAGCGGCGGGCGGCGTTAACGGCCAGGCAGGCGCGCCAGACGTCGAGGCGCCGGCCCCGGATGTACCGCACGTACGAAGAACCCCGTCAACGGCCGGACGCCTGGATGGCGCTGTCGGGCGCTCCGGCGGCGGCGGCCGCCGTGGCGAAGCCGATGCGGAGGCTGTGGGTGGTGAACTTGCCACCGGGCGCGACGTCTAAATCCGATAGCCGGATGCCGTGATACACGCCTCCGTGGGGGCGGCGAGGAACGCCGCCAGCGGGATCTCCGGAACTACTGGACTGAATGTAAACATAAATTAATTATTGCCATCTGAAGCCTGTGCCTCTTCACATCACCATTTCCCCTGAGATGGGGTGGCCTTGGGTCAGAAAGCTTTGCAGACGGTTTGGCTCACATGCATGACCTGAAAAAAAACTTTCTTCAAACATACCCCTGGCTTGTTAACTTTTGTTAACTTTTGACAGCCTGCTGACGGAAGCATTGTTCATCTCAAAGTACACAGATACCCAGGTCTTTTCTTTGGTTATACCTTGCTGAGGGACTACTCCATTCACAGATACAAATGTAGCAGCTCCAGGCCAATCAACATTATCCTTGTCCATGACATCAAAATCTTGTGGACAGGTTTGACGCTGCTTCTCCCGATCAAGAAGTCTAGTAAACAGACAAAAACTGTTACGAACCTTACATCCACTTCCTGAGGCTTGATGGATGCATATTTGAGTTTTAGGGGACTTTGACTGAGCTGGAATCGTTCAGCGCCCAGCTGAGGGTTGCTAATCTGCACACAAAACAATAGGACATGTTTAGTACACCTTTCGTAGATGCTTTTAGTCTCGCGAGCGCGCTTTTTAGTTCTGAAACTGGCATAGCCTGGTATCCTGCTTCTTTATCCATGTTTGCGAAGCCTCGAAACAAACTTTAAACACCATCAAACAGCAATATACTCCTCACTGACCCGAAAGCCCAAACCACCACAGACCAAGATAACTAGCCACAGACGCCAAGTTATCTCTCAAGCGCGTCGCAATCGCTCTAGTATACTTACTTCCCCGACCACAAGTGACCACTAGCGCCACCAGTCAGCTTTCGCTTTATAATCTCATTCCGAGCGGGGGTGAAGCGCTCGCTCGTAATTAATGGCAATTTTAATGGTAATTTTAACTCAACACAAAATGAATACGTAAACATGGCTTATCAGTCTCCATGATAAGCCACGCGAGCGTGAAGCGCTCGCTCGTTAGCTTGAACGATTAAAACATTGGGTCAGTCGAGGGAGTATCCGGCCATTGAATGGTGTCACGCTGCTACGCAGGTCAACAATCCAATGGACATATCCAAATGTCACGTCGATCCTTTGGTATACTTTTTACCAATCCTCAAGGGGAACCTCTTAGGTTCAGTGTTTTTACATGTACGAATTTAAACAGAAACATAATACATACAAACTACAAAGTGTGCATCTTCATTAATCTGGCAATTTATCATCTGAATCCATATTTGTTTGTCCAGGAGCAAGACAGGGAAACAAATTATGTGGAGAGAAAGCGGTTTTTTTATACACAAACATCTTTAGAGCTTTGTGTAGAGTCTGTCTTCTGACTTACCTTTCAGCGTTTTGAGATCTTCTTGAGCTCCATGATCTGACGGGTTCTTTTCTGTCCGGTCATACAGGAGCTCCCTCATCCTTGGTTCGTTGTGGAGGAGCACGCCGATTGATTTAGCTGCGTGAGCCGCGAAGCGCGTATCCGACCACAGTTGTGGTCGGAAAACTTTTCATTCGCCTGTAGCTTGCCATTGTTCCTCCATAGTGAAGGCCCAGTGATGAAGTGATGACTTCTCTCATGATGAGCTGTACACGTTCATCAATTGTAGTCCCATCCTTCTCTCCAAGATACTGGACCTAGAACAGAACATTTTAGTCATCAGTTCATTTGCACAGAAAATATATGTAAAGGGAGAGAAGCAATGCTGTTGTCATGTGAGAAGGAAATATCACACTAATAACGGGTGTCCACTATGGATCCGGACGCGACAGCAAGTAAGACACCATTACCTGCAACAGCGTTCGCCTGCGCCCTCCTACACAACATCGTGCACACCAACATCACAACAACGTCCACAACCAACTAATGCCATACTCCATCACCTCCAGACCTCGATCCGCGTCTACTGGGCGACCCGTTGTGCCCACAGTGCGTCACATAGCCTCTGGCGCTCGGCAGCGGCAGCTCGGTACTCATCTCACCGCGAGGCGTGCGGTCCATATATCAGCCGCGGGCTGTTCGGCGGCATCGGCAGCGGCCGTTTCCAGCCACTGGCGTTCAAAATCGTCACCGTGCTCCTCCACGATGTTGTGTAGGATGGCGCAGGCGAACGTCATTGCAGGAACAAACTTGTAGGAGATCTCGGAGCGCTTCAGCAGCCGGCGCCACCTGGCCTTGTACCGGCCAAAGCAATGCTCCACCGGCACCCTGGCGTGTCTCAGTCGGGCATTGAAGTGAACCTGCTGTTCCGTAAGGGCACCCATTCTCCATCTGCCGCCACAGGCTGGACCGGCGCAGGACTCGGGCGTCATGGGTGTTCCCCGTGTCCATGCGGGTCACGCTCAGGAACCTGCCACTGAGGAAATGAAAGGTAATTGTTTAGTGCACAGACACTCAGCACAGACACTCAGACACTCAGCATTCTTTGTTAGTTGAAATGACACAGGTATACCAGATTACAACACCACTACATTTATGCCACACATTGCACTGACACAACACCTCACATCTGCTTCTTTAGTTCCCCAGAATAGATCTGGGAGTTGTGGGAAGTAGGAATGCTTCTGCTAGAGTTGACCTGGATCTTTGAGATCCTCTCAAGCATGAAGGGGACACAGGATGCTATCAATATGATCATCAATATGATAGCAACAAGGACTCCAACTGCCACATACACCTTCTCCATAAAACTCAGACCAAATGCATCTGTAGCTGGAAGTTCCTTGGAGCAGTCATCACAGTGTGGGTCAAATGAGTATGTCTCACAGGCCTTACCAAGTGAGAACTTCTCTGTCTTAGAAAGACCTGGATCATTTGGATCTGTCACAGTGATCTCAAAGTCCCGAACTCCTGAGGTGCATTTCATTGTTGTCAGACCACCAGAGACTCCTAGCATCTTTGGGCACACCACAGTTGTGTCACTTGAGGAGATGCTAACCACTCCAGTCTCAGGTGGATTCATAAGAACCTCAATGTTCACTCGATCCAATTTCCCAAAACACCCATTTGCATCAAGCAGCATCCCCTCAAGGTTCACTGAGTCAACAGAAGCAGTTTCAGATGAGTACTCAAACTGCAGAATGATGTTTGCATCAAGTTCCATGCTCACACACTCAGACAACTCCAATGTAGCAGTAGGCTTTGTTCCACTCGTCTTTGCCCAGGCCTCTCTTTTGTTATCACATGTTTCTTCAGTTCTCTTTGACCTGCCATGAACTCTTCCAGTTCTTTCTACCTCGCACAATTACTGGAAGCAGACATTGGTGCCTAACCTAACCTAACCTAACCTAACCTAACCTAACCTAACCTAACCTAACCTAACCTAACCTAACCTAACCTAACCTAACCTAACATAACCTTACGCACCAAAACGGCAACCAAACGCACCAAAACGGCAACCACCGGTTGCCGTTTTGGTGCATACTTAAAACGTTCCCAGTTTGGAACCTAAGGGTTGCTGAGGGGTTAGGATAGTTGTTTAGGGTCAATTCGACCCTCCTCTTTCGAAATCCGTCAACCAAACATCGCTAACTCTAACCGTTATGGAGCTAGAGCCTGTAGAGTTTCACCATTTTTGGCCTATAAGGGCAGTGTAGAGTTTTTTTGTTATTACCCTTGTTTCTGGTCCGATTTGGCTGCGGTTTGGACTGCAAACATGTTTTTTCAACCTAACCTATCGGTTTAGTGGTCAAACCCTTAGGTTGAACTTCGTATAAACGAGTTTCGCCAAAATATGCAGTTAGCTCATATACTGGAAAAGTCCATTGTTACAATTGACCAATAAAGTCCATATAAATAAGATGTATACCGTTTTAAGATATAGGGTCAATTCGGGCACGCTGAGAAACATGGCTATCTCGGTTTTTGGATAAAGTTAAAAATTTCCCAAAAAAGTTGTATTTTTTCATTTTTTAGGGGGTTGATGAGCACTGGTTCGTGTGTTTTTAGAGTTAGAGTGTTACAATGCGTAGATGCAATGTAGGGCTCGTCGAGACGCATCAAATGATACCCAAAAATGCGGGATTGGACCAAGGGTTTAGGATTTATGGGCCAAAAAAGTCGTAATTGAACGCTATGATGAACAAATTCGAAAAAATATTTTAAATACTTCCCAAGCGTTTTTAAGATATGTTTTTAGAGTTTCAAGGGTTTTTCAACATTCTCTTTCATATTTTGTGAAAAAATTTCAAAATTTCGAAACTTTTCAAAATTTTGATTTTTTTAATTTCTTTGAAAATTTTTGAACTTTTCTTATAGTTAATTTGAAAGTACCAATCAGCCCAAACATAGAGATGAAAACCGGAATTCGCTAAATTGAAAAACAAAAAAGTTATGATTTTTTTGATTTTTCAAAATTTTTAAAAATTTCCCAAATTTTTTTTTGACATTTTTTCCTGATACAGTTTGTGACGCTGATTTCGAATATGCTATTGGTTTTCCGATATCTTGATAAACAAGCCCTTTAGAGTCTCCCAAACTTTATATTGTTCAGATTTTCCAAAAATTGTGGAAAAATAACCGAACAACTTACATAAATAAACATGTTTGTTTCGCACTAACACGTTAGTGGGCTATCAGAAACAGTTATTAAGAACCGTCTATTGTAATAAGGTACACTTTAAAAAACCTTTTTTTCAAAGAAAATAAAAACGTTTTTTTTTCTTTCAAATTTTTGAAATAATTTTGTTTCGTATTTTTTCCTAAAAGCCCTTTCTAACCTGCATCCAACAAGGGTAGTTTCATTTATGTGCTACTTTTCATCTTTCCGCAATAGGTCATCACATTTTTCGGTTGAGTTTAATTTTTGCACCAAAACGGCAACCAACCGAATTTCATGAAAAACTTGAAAACAATGTAAAAAATGCTTGACAAGCCTTTTTTGATGTTATTTTTCGAGTTTTAGAGGTTTTGATTTATTTCCTTTCGTAATTTTTGGGTTCAGATCAAAAAATTTGAGTATCATGTTTTTCCAATTTTTCTTATTTTTTAAGAATTTTGTTGAATTTTATTTTCGGTTAATTTGGAAGTACTTATCAGCCCAGATATAGAGGTGAAAACCGCTTTTCGCTAAATTCAAAAACAAAAAAGTTATGATTTTTTTTATTTTTTAAAATTTTCAAAAAATTTCAAAAAATTGTTTTTGACATTTTTTTCTGATGCAGTTTCTGTGGTTGATTTCGAATATGCTTTTGGTTTTCCGATATCTTAATTAATAAACTCTCTAGAAGTTTTCAAACTTTTTATTTTTCATATTTCCCAACACTGTGGACGGAAAACTTGAAAACTTATATAAAGAAACATAATTGTTTCGTAATAACATGTAGAAGGGCTATCCAAAACAGCTACTTTGAACCGTTTATTGTTATATGGTACACTTAAAAACAGCATTCACTTAAATAAATAAAAAATATTAATTTTGGTTTTCAAGGCAAAAATCTGATTTTGTTTTCGGACAGTTTTCTTCCTTATACTCTCATTAGTATAGAGGTATATACATGTTATCCTTAAAGGCCTACTAAAAGCCTCAAAAGACCGATAGAGTCCGAACTTTGTTCCGTAGTCAGGCTTAACGGGTCTAAGGCATGGTGGCTATATACTGGTAGATGAGAATTCCTGTAACTTAAAAACCAAAATAAATACAACAAAACCGACTTCAGTCTTAGATAGCCAATTAATGTATTTAAAATATTCGTATTCCAGTTTTTCCAAAATACAAAAAGCATTTTTTTTTTTTTAAACTAGTTTTTGATTAATAACTTTTTTGTTTTTCAATTTTTTATTGGTTTTCATTGGAGAATCGAATTTGCAATTAAATTCTGCTTCTTTTGAGTTATAAAAAGCCGCTGTCACTGAAAAACACGAAAAACAACCATCATCGACCGAAACACTTTCGTAACTGGGTCGGCGGGTTACGACTTCCGCTCGGCCGATGGCAAAACTTAACGGGTCTAAGGCATGGTGGCTATATACTGGTAGATGGTAATGCCTCTAACTTAAAAACCAAAATAAATAGAACCAAACCGATTTCAGTATTGGATAGCCAATCGACGTACCTAAGATATATGATGTACTTAATTTTTAAATTGCTTAACTTTAAGTACAACTAAACTTTGTGTTTCAACGCTTTTAATTTAAACAATACATTTTATAGAGCCAAACCGTTACCAGTTTTGGATAGATAAGATGCGGGACTTTCAAGTAAAGAAACCAATAATTTTACAAATACTTAACTTTAAGCACAAAATTTGAAAAAAGTGATTTTTTTTCAGTATTTCTATTTTTGATAGGTCAAACTTTCATTTGAGGGGAAATTTGAAAATACCAGTTGATAGCCTGTTAGATTGCCTATCCAAAACTGTTTTTGGATTTTACAAATTTTGAATTTAAGTATTTGTTTGATAAATTTTAGGAAAAAGTTTAGTGCTGCCACCTGGCGGCAAAAATCTGATTTTGTTTTCGGACAGTTTTCTTCCTTATACTCTCATTAGTATAGAGGTATATACATGTTATCCTTAAAGGCCTACTAAAAGCCTCAAAAGACCGATAGAGTCCGAACTTTGTTCCGTAGTCAGGCTTAACGTGTCTAAGGCATGGTGGCTATATACTGGTAGATGGTAATGCCTCTAACTTAAAAACCAAAATAAATAGAACCAAACCGATTTCAGTATTGGATAGCCAATCGACGTACCTAAGATATATGATGTACTTAATTTTTAAATTGCTTAACTTTAAGTACAACTAAACTTTTTGTTTCAACGCTTTTAATTTAAACAATACATTTTATAGAGCCAAACCGTTACCAGTTTTGGATAGATAAGATGCGGGACTTTCAAGTAAAGAAACCAATAATTTTACAAATACTTAACTTTAAGCACAAATTTTGAAAAAGTGATTTTTTTTCAGTATTTCTATTTTTGATAGGTCAAACTTTCATTTGAGGGAAAATTTGAAAATACCAGTTGATAGCCTGTTAGATTGCCTATCCAAAACTGTTTTTGGATTTTACAAATTTTGAATTTAAGTATTTGTTTGATAAATTTTAGGAAAAAGTTTAGTGCTGCCACCTGGCGGCAAAAATCTGATTTTGTTTTTGGACAGTTTTCTTCCTTATACTCTCAATAGTATAGTGGTATATACATGGTGTCCCTAAAGGCCCATTAAAAGCCTGAAAAGACCGATAGAGTCCGAACTTTGTTCTGTCGTCAGTCTTAAAGGGTCTATTGCATGGTGGCTATATACTGGTAGATGGTAATGCCTCTAACTTAAACACCAAAATAAATAGAACCAAACCGATTTCAGTATTGGATAGCCAATCGACGTACCTAAGATATATGATGTACTTAATTTTTAAATTGCTTAACTTTAAGTACAACTAAACTTTGTGTTTCAACGCTTTTAATTTAAACAATACATTTTATAGAGCCAAACCGTTACCAGTTTTGGATAGATAAGATGCGGGACTTTCAAGTAAAGAAACCAATAATTTTACAAATACTTAACTTTAAGCACAAATTGTGAAAAAGTGATTTTTTTCAGTATTTCTATTTTTGATAGGTCAAACTTTCATTTGAGGGAAAATTTGAAAATACCAGTTGATAGCCTGTTAGATTGCCTATCCAAAACTGTTTTTGGATTTTACAAATTTTGAATTTAAGTATTTGTTTGATAATTTTGAGGAAAAAGTTTGGTGCTGCCACCTGGCGGCAAAAATCTGATTTTGTTTTTGGACAGTTTTCTTCCTTATAAGCTCATTAGTATAGTGGTATATACATGTTATCCTTAAAGGCCTACTAAAAGCCTCAAAAGACCGATAGAGTCCGAACTTTGTTCCGTAGTCAGGCTTAACGGGTCTAAGGCATGGTGGCTATATACTGGTAGATGGTAATGCCTCTAACCTAAAAACAAAAATAAATACAACCAAACCGATATCAGTATTGGATAGCCAATCGACGTACCTAAGATATATGTATATATCTCTATATATCTATATATCTATATATCTATATATCTATATATCTATATATCTATATATCTATATATCAGACCTTTGCGTAGGTCTGTTCATTGTCTATCGAATGCTAGGTCGCAGGATACTGTATCTCTACTATTAGTGTCTACAAAGCTCGCTTACTAAACCCATGTTCACAGTGTTCAGGCCAAGGAGCACACTGGCAATACACTATCATCATCATCATCATAATACTTGTATTGAGGTTATCCACGAGACATGGCTATTAAAACCTCTCGTCGAGGTATAAAACATCGAACAATGGTCAAGGAATCACGCATACGCAGAATCACACCGACAATCACACATTCTAAAACATACAAGTCAGTCAGGTGCAGTATGGACTAGATAGTTCTTCAGCCGGCGGCTGAACAGCGGCACGGGCAGCTCGGTTAGGTCGCGCGGTAAATCGTTGTACAGCGCCGGCCCTCGGCAGGCGACATATACGAAACATGACATACGATAGACATACTTTTCCACACTACATCACTTCAGTATCGTTTTAAACTGGAGCACCACCGCCGGAGTGCTGCGGTTGATGCGAAGCGCCGGATGAAGCTCGAAGAAGCTATCTACACTCTTCGAGTTGTCACGAAAGCCGAGGGCGCGCATGAGATCTAGGGTCGCCATCTCACGCGTTGTCCAGGTGGCGCGGTTACCTCGAGCCCGGCCCCCAGCCGCCATGGCTGTCCGGCGGGCCAGCCAGGGAGCGAGCATGAAGTCGTCCGTGTCGCTGTGAAGGACAAGAAAAGACACCGTCAGTCCATTGAAGGATCGCATTGTTTGGCAGTCACATCGCGCTGTCGGCGTCGCCATTGCCCACGTCGCCAACCATTGGCGTCACCATTACCCACGAACTTGTACTTCCTTGACAACTTTGGCAGCGGTCTCTTCATTGGCCCATCAGTGTAAGTCCCTGAACTTATGCGGACACTGTCCGTAGTGCCCGTAGTGGTGTCTACGCCCATTATAGCAACTGACAGAAACTTACGGGAGCTCTACGGGCAGTGCATCGTCCACCTCCAGAGCGGGCAGCTGCGGCTCTGCAACCTCCGCAGCGGGCAGCTGCGGCTCCTGGGCCTCCGCCGATGGTCTGTGAAAGACAGGAAAGAATCACGTCAGTTCATTGAATCATGTTAGCAAAGTTCGGGCAGTCAAATCGCGCTGTCTAACAACTGACAGAAACTTACTGGAGCGCGGCAGGCAGTGGCTCGTCCACCTCCGGAGCGGGCAGCTGCGGCTCCTGTGCCTCCGCCGATGGTCTGTGAAAGACAGGAAAGAATCACGTCAGTTCATTGAGGCATGGTAGCAAAGTTTAGGCAGCCACATTGCGCTGTTGAACAACTGACAGAAACTTACGGGAGCGCGGCGGGCAGTGGCTCGTCCACCTCCGGAGCGGGCAGCTGCGGCTCTGCAACCTCTGCAGCGGGCAGCTGGGGCTCCTGGGCCTCCGCCGATGGTCTGTGAAAGACAGGAAAGAATCGCGTCAGGTCATTAAGGCAATGCAGCTGAGGTAATTGGTCACACCGTGCTGTAAAAAGCAACCGACTGAAACTTACCGCTCGACACGCGCGGCCTTCGAACGGTGCCGCTTGCGGCCTCCGGCGTCGCCGCCTGCCGGGTCGGCTTCTCCAGCCTCCGCTGAAGCGTTCCATCTGTGAAAGACAGGAAAGAATCATGTCAGCTCATTTAAACATAGCAGCAAAGTTGAATTGATTACACCGTGATGTAAAAGTCAACAAACAGAAGCTTACCGGACGTCACGACGACGTTTCCGGCCTCCCGCTGCCGCGTGCGGCGTCGTGCCGCTGCCGTCGCCGCCTGCCTGGTGGCCGCTCGCGGCCTTGGAAGGGCCTCTTGCCTCTTGGCTCTTGGCTCCGCTGAAAAAGACAGGTGAAACTCGCATCAATCATCGCAGTAAAGTTTACCGGACCACATCACGCTGCTTAACTACCGACAGAGACGACACCGGTGACAGACTAGTGCACCAGGACCAAGTGTGCCGTGCCTGTAGGTACATGAGCACAGTGCTGCAGGACGGCAGCTGACCATCGGGCACATCGCAGCGGCCACATCACAGTCCTCAACTCAGCTGACACGTCTGCTGTGACGAGGACGTACATGTCAATATACATCAACGTTTAGGTGCTTAGTAGCACAACAGATTAAGTACGCTTAGCTGGTAAATCAATAAAAATGGTTTGTGACTCACCTCTTAAAGAACGCCTTCACGGCGTCCAGCAGTTCGCGTTGCGAGCGCATGTCCTCCGTCGTCGCGTTCCGTCGGTCGTACACACGCTGCGCCACCGCCTGCGAGTGGCGTCGGTAGGTCGCCAGCCGCCGCGTGGCGTCGGCCGGCATGACGCCGAGGCCGGCCAGGTGGTGCGTGACGGATGCGTGGTATTGTCTGATGCTGTTGCCCAGCATCAGACGGCCCAGCATGCCGCGCGGGAGGCCGAACAGCTCCTCCAGGCGGTTCCGCCTGCCAGGCACCTCCCACCTCTGTAGTGCTGGCAGAAGCTGGAGCGGGGGGGCACCTGTGAAGCGGGGAGGCACGCAGAGGAGCGGGCGGGCGCGGACAAAGAACACCTCGATCAAACACGCGAGCTCCGGCTCAACGTGCAGGGTCGTCGGCCCGTCATTCTTGCGGGTCTTCCCGCTCGCCGCGTGGACGACGGCGATGCCGTCCGCCGTGCTCATGCGGCTCGCCCACTCGGCCACGGTGACGTGGCGCCAGACGGAGGTGCGGTGACCGCCCATCACCGCCAGGGCCACGAAGATCAGCTGCCGAGCACTGTAACCACACAGACACACACGCACACACACACACACACTACTCAGTGATGACGTCGCATGGGCCATGACATCACCATGACAACACATGTTTGATGAAATTATTTTGAAATCCAAATAACTTTTGCTCGCTTATGCAAGGGCACCAAACCACGCTGTGCATTGTTGACGTTGCCTTTGTCATATAATACAAGTTAAACGGATGCAACTTACTCTATGGCATCTGGCACGCTGACCGTCTCCTTCTCCAGGCACTTGCCGAGCAGGGAGGTCGCCATCTGCTTGATGCTGGTGCGGGTGGCCGTTTCTTGCTCCAGATCGATACACTCCGTCTGTTTCTTGGCCATTTTCTTGGCGCGATGTTCCGCGACGGCCTTTGCGTTCTCTTTCGAGGTGGACTCCACCAGCCTGGCGAAGTTCGTCAGCGCCGTAGTCCAGTACATCTGAAACACAGAAAACACACACACACACACACACACACACAAGTTTCATTGTTAATTATGATTTAAAATGGCATTGAATGCAATGTGTAAGTTGTAACAAGTCTATCGTTTTATAAACAGCACTTGTTATGTTATAGAAAAGATGATGAATAGAAACTCACCGACTGCCCATCAAGTATGAATGACAGGCGTCCTTCGAGGCGTTTCGCGAGGCACACCAGTGCTGCGTGCAGTCCCTGGGCGGAGGGGACCGCTCCGGACCTGTAGAGGCCGGCCAGGTGGTCACGTATCCCCTGCAGGGTCTCCGCCGACGTCAGGACGTAGCGGAAGTCTAGTGGTTTCTCGTCCAGCGCCTCCAGCATACGACGGACGATCCCTAGATAGGCATCGTGGTGCTCCAGGGCATCTAGGTGCGTAAAACGATGCAGCTCGGGGCCAACGGCTGCCACACTCAGCGCGAGGGGTTCGGGGTTGTTTTCGATGATGGCATGGGGTAGTTGTGGGACCGTCGGCGCTCTGCCCAAGATGGGCAGGCCCGTGGCCCGAGCCGCGCCTGCCGAAGTCGCCGCGGTCATGTAGCGGCTGTCGCAGACCTGGTCGACCAGCGCGGCGCGCTCCTCCTTGGTCAGGGACCTGTGGGTGTTGGAGCGGCGTGCGTGCTCGTATATGGCCTTCCTCAGCGGCAGCTTGCCCTTACAAATCAAGACACCGCACACACACGTCGCTCGGTCAAGATCGGCCTGGCCATAGGTGCGGCACATGGGGCGGGCAGTCAGGGGGCACGAGGGCGCGCAGGTTGGCCGGTGGCGGTACCCCTTGCTGGTGGCGACCAGCTTGTGAGCGACAGGGCACCACAAGTGGCCCTCCACCAGCACCCAGCCCTCCGGGGGCAGCCAATAGGTGACCTCGGCCGCCTCGGCCGGCTCCGCCTCAGCCGCCTGCGTTGCCGGGGGGGAGTCACACATAGGCGGTGACGGTGGCGGCTGTGGCGACTCTGTGGTGACGGTGGCGGTCGGCGACTCAAACAGCCGCCGGCAGACAGGGCCGCGGGAGGTCCCCTCCAGCGGGTTGTCGGGCCCGGCCACGCCGAGCGGGTCCGGGCTGCTCTCCGGCGAGCTGGGGACCCAGTCGCAGTCGGCGTCCGAGTCGTCCACGAAGCTAAAGAGGAGGAGAAAGGAAAGGAGGTTATGCTATGCTATGAATGTCGACGCTTAATTTCCATATTTGGGGACATGTCTGAAAACACGATTAAAATAATAACTAAGTGCAAAATGAGATATTTCGTCAACACTTTGAGAGGTCACACTTTGCTTTTACACCTCAAATGACATTTCCCAACAATAAAGAGCCATCTCACCTCAAGTCGTCGTTCCTCTCGTCCATGGTCGAGGATCGTAACAGTGTAACAGGGTCGCCTCGTAACACCGTAACAATCTGAAAAAAAATCAGCATCCTGGCTTCATTCCCGCAGTTAGGTTAGCCCAATCCTCACTGCGTCGGCGCCCGCCACAGGCACTGTCGACATGATGCTTGAGTTGCGTCCGAGCGAAGGCCGAAATAGCTTGTAACGAGAAGATGAAACAAATGTTTATTCTTGTATCAATCAATAGACTAACTCATGCGACAGCCTGAACCCGGGACCGCACACTGTGCCCGACCGTACCTTACCGCGACCCTCCGCGTCTCCCCGCGCCTCGCCGACACCGCGACGGCGGAAAAACCGTCTGCCGCCGCACGTGCGGTACTTCGCGGGGCACTTCCGCCCCGCGCGGCCAATACACAATAATCACTACATATATACATGTTGTGCTAAAAACAAAAATAAATACAACCAAACCGATATCAGTATTGGATAGCCAATCGACGTACCTAAGATATATGTTGTACTTAATTTTTAAATTGCTTAACTTTAAGTACAACTAAACTTTGTGTTTCAACGCTTTTAATTTAAACAGTAAATTTTATAGAGACAAACCGTTACCAGTTTTGGATAGATAAGGTGCGGGACTTTCAAATAAAGAAACCAATAATTTTACAAATACTTAACTTTAAGCACAAATTTTGAAAAAAGTGATTTTTTTTCAGTATTTCTATTTTTGATAGGTCAAACTTTCATTTGAGGGAAAATTTGAAAATACCAGTTGATAGCCTGTTACATTGCCTATCCAAAACTGTTTTTGGATTTGACAAATTTTGAATTTAAGTATTTGTTTGATAAATTTTAGGAAAAAGTTTAGTGCTGCCACCTGGCGGCAAAAATCTGATTTTGTTTTTGGACAGTTTTCTTCCTTATACTCTCAATAGTATAGTGGTATATACATGGTGTCCCTAAAGGCCCATTAAAAGCCTGAAAAGACCGATAGAGTCCGAACTTTGTTCTGTCGTCAGTCTTAAAGGGTCTATTGCATGGTGGCTATATACTGGTAGATGGTAATGCCTCTAACTTAAACACCAAAATAAATAGAACCAAACCGATTTCAGTATTGGATAGCCAATCGACGTACCTAAGATATATGATGTACTTAATTTTTAAATTGCTTAACTTTAAGTACAACTAAACTTTGTGTTTCAACGCTTTTAATTTAAACAATACATTTTATAGAGCCAAACCGTTACCAGTTTTGGATAGATAAGATGCGGGACTTTCAAGTAAAGAAACCAATAATTTTACAAATACTTAACTTTAAGCACAAATTGTAAAAAAGTGATTTTTTTCAGTATTTCTATTTTTGATAGGTCAAACTTTCATTTGAGGGAAAATTTGAAAATACCAGTTGATAGCCTGTTAGATTGCCTATCCAAAACTGTTTTTGGATTTTACAAATTTTGAATTTAAGTATTTGTTTGATAATTTTGAGGAAAAAGTTTGGTGCTGCCACCTGGCGGCAAAAATCTGATTTTGTTTTTGGACAGTTTTCTTCCTTATAAGCTCATTAGTATAGTGGTATATACATGTTATCCTTAAAGGCCTACTAAAAGCCTCAAAAGACCGATAGAGTCCGAACTTTGTTCCGTAGTCAGGCTTAACGGGTCTAAGGCATGGTGGCTATATACTGGTAGATGGTAATGCCTCTAACCTAAAAACAAAAATAAATACAACCAAACCGATATCAGTATTGGATAGCCAATCGACGTACCTAAGATATATGATGTACTTAATTTTTAAATTGCTTAACTTTAAGTACAACTAAACTTTGTGTTTCAACGCTTTTAATTTAAACAATACATTTTATAGAGCCAAACCGTTACCAGTTTTGGATAGATAAGATGCGGGACTTTCAAGTAAAGAAACCAATAATTTTACAAATACTTAACTTTAAGCACAAAATTTGAAAAAGTGATTTTTTTTCAGTATTTCTATTTTTGATAGGTCAAACTTTCATTTGAGGGGAAATTTGAAAATACCAGTTGATAGCCTGTTAGATTGCCTATCCAAAACTGTTTTTGGATTTTACAAATTTTGAATTTAAGTATTTGTTTGATAAATTTTAGGAAAAAGTTTAGTGCTGCCACCTGGCGGCAAAAATCTGATTTTGTTTTCGGACAGTTTTCTTCCTTATACTCTCATTAGTATAGAGGTATATACATGTTATTGCCACCTTCGCCTCGTGCCCCATTATCAACGCGCTGCCTCCCTGCTGTGTGCTCTCAAATAAAGATAAAATAAAATAAACAGACAGAAGCGGTCAAGGTCGTATTCAGAGGAAAAGGAAAATACGAACAACCAGCAAGCAGATAGCGGTAGTCTGCAAGTGATCACAAAACAGTCGTAAACAAATAGCATGGTCAACACTTTGCGACGGGTCAAGTTGAAAGGTTGAGGGTAATATTGAGAACGTTGAAAAGAATAATTATGATGCTCATAACAATGCCCATAAATTACTACATTAAATTCAGCTCAAAATACCGTTGACAATTACATTTCAGTTCTTAACCAGAGTTCAGTTGTTCAGTACACTGACCAAAAGTTTTGGGCGCGATGATGACAGCGAACTTGATCCAAGCCGGCTCAAACTCGGCCTGGAGGGCGGCGGTCCGTCCGCCGGTACACACTCAGCGGACAGCCGCCAGCCGGACAGTCGGCCGGATCAATCACGGCCACAGCGCCTCACGGCACTGCCGCAGCTCCAACAGCGGCCTGTGCAAGAATTGAAACTACCTTCAATAATAATGCACACTTAAATGTCTATACATGACCGTGATATTTCCATTTCTCACAATAGCGACACCAAATGCGGCGAGGCGCGCCATACACTAAATGCTCAGATCTAACTAACTCGAGTTAAACTTGGTCCAAAACATATTTCATAACATTTTCATTCGTATCAGATTGGTTAGGTGAACTTACAATTAATTCCATACACATATCACTTAAATATCATAAATCAAAGTTCTATTACCGTCGCTGTGAGCCGCATCACAAAGAAAGAATGATTCCGCGTGTCTGCTTTCCTGGCGCAGACTTGCGCGCAGCAATTGTCTCCACATTAGCGGAGGACGCGACAGCTAAAACGCGCGCGGCTCAGAACGCAATAGACCGTCCAGATTACGGCGGATTCCGGCCGCAAGACGGTCGTGCTGATAGGTCGCCACATCCTCCCTCCCCAGTTTTCAGGGAAAACGAAACACTGAGACACTAGCGACCTTACATCAAATACAGCCACAAACTGAAAGACATACTCCGAGGACGCAGTTCGGAAACTCACTGATGGTCACCAACCATGGTTTCCACACCACGTAGACACAAATGAATCAGCCACCAAATGTGCTGTTCACACACAGCGCATCCAGCACTCCACGCAGTGGATCACCTTACTATCACTGTCCGAACACTTCAGCGTCTCTGGTAGAGGCAGCAGCTCCCCGCCATGGTCCCGGACCACCGAGCAGCGGCACGCCGACGCGCAGACGGGCGCCGAGCACGCGCGCCAGCGCCGCAGCCATCCGCGGAGCCCGGCGAACGGGGCAGGTGTCCCGAGCAGCGCCGAGACGCCAGCGCCCCGCGGCGCCAGCAGATCCCCAGTCCGGCCAGCTCGTCCAGTCAGCCGACCTCCAGCCAGCGCCCGCGATGACTGCTGCTCGTCCAGGATCAGGGGGTGGCACAGGGAGGGTCGGACGGTCAAGGACTGGGCTTTGGGACCGATTAAGCTGGGTGGGTAGAACAGAAAACAAACAAGAAGAAAACAAACAAAGCAAAAATCGGGATTCTGGCAATTCAAAACGCACACTCCATGCCGATCTCAGCAGATCTGGCACGGCAAATCGAACCAGCTCACTAGTGGGCTGGTCGCTCTCGGCGGCTTCTTCACTGGGACTTACGGAATCTGTCCCTCAAGCACGCATATCTTGGTGCTTGGACGTTTATATACACCACCGGCCGCGGTGCGCACCACAGCTGAGCGCACCACGCCGTCTGCACTTCTGGTGGCTTCCTCCACAATGCCCAGGGGCCAGTAGCCCCGTGGCGCACCCTCTGAAACGAGGAGGACGACGTCGCCGACGGCCACGTTACGCGTCTCCTTTTGCCATTTCTTGCGAGCCATGAGCATCGGCACATATTCTTTTAGCCATCTCTGCCACACTTGGTTGGCGAGAGCTTGGCTTTGCTTCCATCGGTTCTGCGACATTTTCTCATCTTCTCCGTAGACACCCGGAGGTAGCACAGCCCCGTTCGGTACCACTCCCAGCAGGAAGTGGTTGGGGGTCAGTGCTTCAGGGTCACCACTGTGACCGGAGACGTAGGTCAGGGGCCTCGAGTTGACCTGAAACTCCACTTCCAGGACTGTGGTGTGAAGTACGTCATCGTGAACGGTCTGGTTACCCAAAACCACTCTGAGGGCCTTCTTCACCGAGGCCACGAGTCTCTCCCAGACGCCGCCCATGTGGGAGGCAGTCGGGGGGTTGAATCTCCATTGGATGCACTTCTGACTCAGGGCATCGCATATCTGCTCCTGATTCCACTCTGCGATGGCTTGACGGAGCTCCCTCTCTCCGCCGACGAGATTCTTACCGTTGTCCGACCAGATGATTGTCGGTTTACCGCGTCGCGCTACAAACCTGCGCAGCGCCATCAGGAAGGAACTCGTGTCCAGCGACTCCGCTACTTCCAGGTGAATGGCTCTGGTAGCCAAGCAAGTCACCAGTATAATGTAACGTTTTTCAGTCTTCCTAAACTTCTTGACCAGCAGGGGTCCGAGAAAATCCAGGCCTACTGACGAGAACGGTCTGGACGAGTCGAACCTCTCACTGGGGAGGTCACTCATCCTCGGACACTCCGGGGCGGCTCTTCTGTTGCGACACTGTGCGCACTTCCAGATCAGCTTCTTCACTGTTGCCCTGAACTTCGGCATCCAGAACCTTTCTCTCAGCAGGTTGAGAGTGTGGTTTAGACCTGCATGCATGCACTGTCCGTGCAGATCGGTCACGATGAGTCGAGCGATCTCACTTCTTGGGTTGAGCAGAATGGGTTCTTTACAGACTTCTGCTGGTGCGTTCTTCAGTCGTCCCTTCACTCTCACGAGGCCATGTTCATCTTCATATAGCGACAGACCAGGTTGAGACGTCTTCTCTTGCTTCTGATCTCGCCGGATGATTGCACGCTCTGCTTGCAGCAGCTCCTCTACGGTGAGGGGGCCATGCTTCTTCTCCTGCTCCCTCCCGTTCCAGATGAACCGGTACACCCAGGCTACGACGCGCCGGTACCTGGTCCAAGAGGAGAAGCGCGCTGGATCCACCAGTTCTTGCCTTGTTCCGTCCACGGGCGTCCCGCCGACGAACCCCACGACGGACTTCACGACTGCTTTTCAGATTGCAGATACGTTTCGGCCGGATGACACAAATTAAGTCAGGTTCGGGTATATATTTCAGAACAAAAACAACCAAAACAACGACAAAGATAAATGATAATACGAGATCCGCAAATTAATAACACACGAAAAACGGTACTAGGTTGGCCGGTGCTCTGGCCAGCGAATGGCTCTCAATGCCGTTCTCACCTCTGGTCGGCGCGTTGGTGGTGACCACAGAGAGACTCAAAATGTCTGCTCTGCCTGCTTCTGGTCGGCGGGGTTGCGTACGCAGTCAGCTCGGAATGCTCACTGACGCGCGCCCCGCCGGCCCGGCTCGTGGTCACCTCGCGGTCACGTGACCGCCGCCGGCGCCGAGCGGCCTCCGCGCGAGCGAGGACGGGCGGCCGCGTATCATAAATAACTACGTACATCTACGGTAATACGAAAATACGACGTTACGTTAACGGATCTTAACATCCTCCCCACTCGAAAATAAGCGCAAATTATTTTCGAAAATAAAACAGAGATTAAAACACCGCGATGAAATGCCGACAACAAAAGGTAACACAGGAACGCGCTCTATGAGATCCATCAGATCGTCTGTCACTCACTTAAACCTCGCTTAGGCCAGACGGAGCCAGACGGGCAGCAGGTCGGCCATCTTGGCGTACCCCTTCGCGTTCAGGTGCACGCCGTCATCGTGGTACCACTGCTCTCGACACTTCTCCGTCACCGAGAGTCGGGGGCCGAGCCTCACCGTCAACGCGCGTCCCAGGAGGACCAGCGTCGCCGGGCAGGAGATGAGGTCTTGTGCCGATTCGATGGCCTCCTTGGTCGCCCTCTCCTGGTGATAAGACGCGGTCTTCTCCCAGGCCAGACCGCTCACCTGGCCGCCGGGGCGCGGGAGCGGGCCCAGCACCACGATGCCTGCCGGCTTCCTCTCGGAGAGGCGCAGAAGAGTCTCGCGCACGCACAACTTGACACGCATGTTGAGCCCTTCGTCGATGTGGCCGAGCCCGGTGGACCGGCTGTGCACATCGTTGCCGGTGACCCAGACGACGATGTTCCCTGGCTGCAGGTCGAACGTCTGGGTCGCGTGAAGCCATGGGACGAGGTCGTCTTGCACCCGGTTCAGGACGGACGTCCAGGTCGCTCCGCCGCGGCAGCGATTGATGAGAAGGTCGCCCCTGTAGCGGGAGGCCAGGCGTGCGTCTCGGCCCACCGAGTCTCCGAGTACGAGGTGTACCGCCGGACGGCGACGGTAGGAAGGCCGACGCGTACCGGCAGCGGGCAGAGGCGGCACCTCGCGGTTGCCCTCGCCGCTCGCCAGGTGCAGCCAGGCACGCGCCTCCTCCATCTCCTCGCGGGACATCAGTGCATGCGCCATCTCTGGCACAATGTCGGTTCTGGTGAGTTGGGCACGATAAACACTTGCTACATGGTTTACACGATGCGATATATATGGGGTGGGAGAACACAGGTTGATGATTGACCACGTTTAAGTTTGTGATTGATGAATGTGGTTGAGTTCGGAATACTCAAACTTATACTCTTATGGAAAGTACGTCAGACACAGTATGACTGCCATAAGGGAAAGCATTAAACAGAAATTATTGGGTAGCTTCTCAGGTAAGAATTCAGTCACAGCATAACTGACAGAAAGAAAGCTTCAGTCAGGAAATGACTGGATTACTTCTCAGGTAATGTTTCAGTCACAGCATAACTGACAGAAAGAAAGCCTCAGTCAGGAAACAACTGGATTACTTCTCAGGTAATGTTTCAGTCACGGCATGACTGACAGAAAGCACCAGTCATGGAGTGACTGGATTACTTCCCAGGTAAGGCTTCAGCCGCAGCATGGCTGACTTTACGGCGAACCGTTTGCCTCTAGGTGATACAGCTTACTGACTGGACGCCGAGTTTGTTTACCCCTCATGGTGAGCACCGCAGCTCTGCTGCGACCATCTGCTCCGGTGATGAGTGCATCTACCCGAGCCAGAGGCCATCGACCGCGGGGGCCTTCAGCGTGGACTAGCACCAGGTCTCCGACCTCGGGCAGCCTGACCGGACGGCCACGAGGTGAGACTGTCCATGAGCGCAGTGTCGCCACGTACTCCTTGGTCCACCTCGCGATGAGATGATCACAGACACGTTTTCTGTGTTTCCAGGCACGGTCGAGATGATCCATGTGTTCTTTCAGTGGTGCCAGAATACCACTGATGCTCGTGACGCCGAAGAGGAGGTGGGCCGGGGTGAGGAGCTCTGCGTCGACGGTTGTGAGGGGACGCAGGTTCAGATGGTAGGCCAGCTCGTACAGGGTCACAGTGAGCTCCTCGTAAGAGAGCCTGCACTGATGCAAAGTGATTTTCAAGCACTTCTTGGTGATGCCGACCAGTCGCTCCCAGAAGCCTCCCCACCATGGGGATGCTTCGGGGATGAAGCGCCACGTAACAGTGGGAGGAATGTGAGACAGCAGGGCGTGGAATGTCCTGGCGTTGTCGCTGAAGATCAGAGCCGGAGTTCCTCGCAGGGCGAAGAAACGCCGCAAGGCCAGCTTCACGTCCTCCACTCCTTGGGACGTCACCAGCTCGAGGTGGACTGCTCTCGATGTGGCGCACGTGATCAACAGGACCCAGACTTTCTTGTTGTCGCTCACATACAGTGGTCCGAAGAAGTCCATGCCGACTTTGGCAAAGGGCCGGCTCGGCTCCGTCCGGAAGGAAGGCAGCGAGCCATCGGCCGGTTGGTAGTTGAGGCCTCTGTACCTCCGACACCGTCTGCATGTGTCCACCACTCGCTTCGCACTTCTCCGCCTCACAAGGTATTCGCCTGATAGCAGAGCCAGGGTTGCTCTGACGCCTTGATGGAAACATCTCTGGTGTGCTTCGTCGATTATCAGCATCGTGATGTGAGCTAGCTCCGGAATGATGGGAAGCATGGGCTCGTTGGTGCGCGGGACAGAGCAGGCGATCCCGTTCTCGTCTAGTTGAGGTCTCAGTTTGGTCAGCTGAGACGTGGTGGGCAGGTGTCTTCCGCCTTCCAGAGCCTCCAGGTCAGCGCGAAAGGCGTTCCGTTGCGCCTCACGGATCCAGAAGTGGAGAGCATCACGGCGATCTTCTGGTGTGAGTTGTCCCGTTGTCCGGTTGGCTCGGTCACTTCTGGCATTGTGAACGAACCGCATGGTCCATGCAGTCCGGTTCACCACCTGCTTCAGCGTGGAGCATGTCCTGATGTCGAAGATGCGCTCCGGTGTTTGAGCTGAGGTGGTCTCAGTCACCACGAGTGAGACCCTTTGCGTGGTTTCTTCCTTTGTCACTTTGGTCTCCTTGGTAGCGCTAGCTGAGAGTGGCTCCAGTGATCCGGCAGATCCGTCGGGGTCGAAATCCCCGAGGATGAACGATGGGCCGGTCCACCACATCTTGCCACTACCCAGCTCAGACAGTGACGTGCCCCTGGTGCCCAGGTCGGCAGGGTTTTCGATCCCGCGGACGTGTCTCCACTGTTCCGGTCTCGTCAGTGAGAGGATCGAGCGTACTCGGTTCTCAACGAAGACTTTCCTGGGTTTGACGTTCCACAGCCAATGCAGGACGTCCGTTGAGTCAGACCAGAACACGACCACTGGACTTCTGAGCTTCAGTGTCTGCTGGATGAAGTTCATCAGCCTGGCCCCGATCAGAGCAGCCATTAGCTCGAGACGGGGAATGGTGAGGTTGGGGTTCAGAGGCGCCAGCCTTCCTTTAGCCATGACGAGCCGAGACTCCCCACCGTGTTCTGCATACACGGCGGTGCAGTAGGCTGACTTTGAGGCGTCGCAGAAGACATGGAAGGTGGCGTCTTCTGCTGCAGCGAGATGCGCGAAGACGCGCGGGAACAGCACGTCCTCCTTTGAAGCGCCAGACCACCACTTCTGAACTTGTCTTTGGACGTCTGCTGGGAGAGGGTCGTCCCATCCCAGAGAGGGTAGGCTCTTCCATGTGCTTTGGAAGATGATCTTGGCGCCAATCAACCATGGCGTTAGAACCCCCAACGGGTCGAAGGGTTTGGCCACGGCTGACAGGAGTTCACCCTTGGTAGTTGGACACGGGATGTCTGGAATCGTGACGGCCAGACAGTCGGTCTCGGTGTTCCACAGCATACCGAGTAGCTTGGAAGGAGGCGAGGTCTCCCCAGAGATCCGCACCTTGTGTAGCTCCATCCTTGCCTCTGAGAAGATTTGTCCGACTCTCTCGATTCCTGTCTGGGCCTCTTCCTTATCCTTGAAGGTGATGCATATGTCGTCCATGTAGGATCCCGACATGATCTTGCTGCAGAGCTCGGGTTCGGTGCTCGCGTACTCAGCCACGTGCATGCTGACGGTTTTCAGCAGCATATATGGCGAACAGCTGAGCCCGAACGGAACTCGGGCGAACCTCAGCACTTGATCTTGCCACAGGAACTGCAGATACCTTCGATCGGATTCGGGCACCGCGACCTGATGGAAGGCGGCTTTGATGTCTGCTTGACAGGCGACGTTTCCGGTGCGGAAGCAGAGTACCACGGCAGGGAGTTGGCGGAGCAGGTTTTCTCCTGGGTTCAAGTAGTCGTTGAAGCTGTGACCGGCCCCATCCTTGGCGGATCCGTCGAAGACGATACGCAGCTTCCCGTTCTGCCGTATGCTGTGATGCGGCAGGAAGAATGCATCAGAGACGGACGTTTCTCCAACGGGAGGCGTCCCGATGGAGCCGTCCTCCCCACCACGTGCGGCAGTCGGGGGCTCGGTAGTCATCGTCCTTCTGGTGGAGGCGGTTCCAGAGGGAGGAATCCCAGTAGAGCCGACCTCCCCACCGCCTGATGTCGTCGAAGGTGCTGCCTCGATCACTGCGTCGCGCAGCATTTCTGACAGCTTTCCCTGGTACTGTGCTGTCTCCTCTTCACTGAGCCTCTCGGTCATTCGGCTGGTACGGGTCCTGACAGCTCGGTAGTTGGACACTGGTCGGCTGTCCGTCTTCCACACGAGTGCCATCTCGTATCTCTGGTCGGTGTCGCTCCACGTTGGTGTCGGGAAACGAGAGCTTCTCGTAGTGTCGTCTTCCTCTTCAGAGATCCCGATCAGATCCAGGTCCCACATCCTTTCAACGGTACGACTGTGAAAGATGTGTCTTTGCGGCTGGTTGCTGGTGACATCGCTGCGCCCGTGGATGATGTAGCCGAACGTCGTATCGATGGCTCGGAGGCCGTGGCCGATCTCTACTTGTTCCCAGAGCACTACATCGTATAGTCTGTCGATGCCAATCAGTATATCGATTGGGCCGCCGGTGAAGTCGTCCGCCAGGCGCTCCGAGATTGGCATCGGCAGTGGTGGTGTCGCAGATGCAGGGGCAGGCGCGCACAGCCGATCGGTGCTCCAGAGTTCCAAGTAAACCGGGTGGTCTCCGAATCTGCTGCGTAGGTTGGCTCGGACCTTGTCGTAGCGTCGCGGCTCCTCTTTCTTTTCCTGGAAGCCCATGCACGCAAAGGTGCCCGATCCTGTGACTTCTAGTCCAAGCTCCTCCACCAGTGACGTCCGTACGTACGATGAATCGGACGCGCCGTCCAGCAGGATGCGGACCATTCGGTGGCCCTTTGGTCCGGTTGCTTCCACCACTGCTGTCTGGTAGTAGCAGGGCTGATCATGAGCCGCAACGTTGTAGTTCTGACGCTCTGGAAGCCGGAGTTGCTGCTGCCGTGAACCCACTCGATCGGCGTCGGCAGGTCGGAATACCTGTCCTCCGACATGGGCATATGGCGAAGCGGATGAGTTGACAGGTAGGGTCACCTGTCCTCCGAGATGGGCAGGAGAGGAGTGATGCTGGGGAGCACTATCCTGTCTTGAGTAGTGCAGAGAGGAGTGGTGTCGTTCCCGGCATGTGTGGCAGGGCTGGCTTTTGCAGGACCGCACCTGGTGTGGACCGAGGCACTGATAGCATACGCCAGCCTTCCTCACCGTCCTCCAGCGCTCGTCGATCGTCATCCTGTGGTACGTCTGGCACTTGTTTAGGCCATGTTGACCCGTACCACAGGCTCTGCAGGTCCAGTCTTGCGACGGCTGCCTTCCTGACTTCTGACGTTGGACGCTGAGGGTGGAAGTCGTGGGAGGAGAGGCGGTTGGACGTGCCGGACTGGTGGCAGATTGTGCAGCCCGTGCAGTCTCTCGGATTGCCACCTCCTTCTCCAGGAACTGCAGGAACTCCTTGTAGCCGGACTTCTCCTGTCGCGCCCACTCCAATCTCCAGCTTTCCGGGATCTTGCTCTTCATGACAGGTAGCAGGATGTCAGAGAAGCTGTCCGGAGTCACCCCGAGGACGACGAGTGCTCTGGTGTGAGCAGTCAGGTGGTCGGTAAGGCTCCGCATGCCTTTCAAGTCGCTGCCGTTGTTGACGGTCGGCGAGTCGAGGAGTCTCGTCATGATGTTCTCCTTCTCGAGGTCATCACGATGGAAACGCTTTTCCAGGAGCTGGATCGCGGTGACGTAGCCGTCGCCGGACACGGGGATCCCCTCGATCGCCCTCTCGGCTGCGTCAGTCAGGTGGGACTTCAGAAGGACAAACTTCTGGATGTTGGCGTAGCGGCTGTTCTGGTGGATGGAGACGGAGAACAGCTCCCAGAAGGCTCTCCACCTCATCAGGTCTCCGTCGAAGGTCGGGATTTTCACCACCAGAGATGATCGGAGGTCGCTGCCCTGGCTGGTGTCCTGGTCGGGGGTCCTTCCGCTCGTTCCGCTCTCGATCCGGGTGAGCAGGCGGGTGCCCAGGAAGATCTCCTCCTCCAGCATGTCGCTGTGGCCAGACTCGTCTGCGTGTCCCTCTTTGTCTAGAAGGATTTGGACAGCGTTTAACTCATCCCTCAGTCCCTTTAGTTGGTGGAGTTTGTACGCCAGATAATCAGGATCCAAATCCCTGACCTCCTTTGTACGATATGCTTTTGTATCATTTACTGTTCTGGTTGCTTTCGTTCTGAGTCTCGTTCTGAGCTTTACTTTATCGTCCATGTTCAATATTAAAGGTTAAATTAAATGCTCAAAATGCAATGTTCAATGCCTCTGGAAGAATATAATATTTCTCTAAATTAATACTCTGGTTTAATGAACTGTAAATTTAACCACAAGTGCCCATCCGGCCCGGAGGACTATTTTCAGATTGCAGATACGTTTCGGCCGGATGACACAAATTAAGTCAGGTTCGGGTATATATTTCAGAACAAAAACAACCAAAACAACGACAAAGATAAATGATAATACGAGATCCGCAAATTAATAACACACGAAAAACGGTACTAGGTTGGCCGGTGCTCTGGCCAGCGAATGGCTCTCAATGCCGTTCTCACCTCTGGTCGGCGCGTTGGTGGTGACCACAGAGAGACTCAAAATGTCTGCTCTGCCTGCTTCTGGTCGGCGGGGTTGCGTACGCAGTCAGCTCGGAATGCTCACTGACGCGCGCCCCGCCGGCCCGGCTCGTGGTCACCTCGCGGTCACGTGACCGCCGCCGGCGCCGAGCGGCCTCCGCGCGAGCGAGGACGGGCGGCCGCGTATCATAAATAACTACGTACATCTACGGTAATACGAAAATACGACGTTACGTTAACGGATCTTAACAACTGCTGTTTTCTTCAGCTCTGGTTGGTCAGGAGAGAGATCGGGCGTCTTCAGCTGCGGCCAGTCACTTTCATCCTGAGTGAGGAACTTCGGGCCGTTCCACCACAGGCCACAGTCTCTCAGCTGTGACGCCGATCGTCCTCGGGAGCAGATGTCTGCCGGGTTCTGCGCCCCTGGCACGTGTCTCCACTGAGACGGATATGTAGATTCTCTGATCTCCGCCACCCGGTTGGCTACAAACGTCTGGAACGTTCTACTCTCATTTGTCACAAACTGGAGGACTACTTGGCTGTCCGACCAGAACACGGTGTTGTCAAACTTGTACGTCATCTCCTTCTGGATGACGTTTGCCAGTCTTGTAGCGAGCACGGCTGCCTGCAGTTCAAGGCGCACAATCGAGAGCTGCTTCAGCGGAGCAACTCTCGTCCGCGACATGACCAGGCTCGCAGAGTGGCATCCATCAGTATCGGTCATCCTCACGTAACCGACAGCAGCAAAGGCTCTCTCAGACGCATCCGAGAACAGGTGAAGCTCCACTCTTACACCTCCCTTGCTGGGCTTCAGACAGCGTGGAACTCTCAGTTCTTCCACTTCATGCAGCTCACTCAGCCAGCTCTGCCACGTGGACAGTTCGGCTCCAGAGAAGCTTTCGTCCCAGGTCAGTTTGAGGATCCACAGCTTCTGGATCAGGAGCTTCACTTGAAGTATGCACGGCGAGACGAGTCCCAGCGGGTCGAAGATGGTTGCTGCCATCCGCACAACTCCTCGCTTCGTTACAGGCACGTCCAGTGGCCGTGTGTTGATGCTCAGCGTGTCCTCATCTGGCGACCACACGCATCCGAGTGTCTTCTTCCATCTTTCCTCACCAGATGGCAGCTTCTTTCGTGACGTGTCCCGATCTTCCTCTGGCACATGCTGCAGGAGTTCAGGGTGGTTCGATCTCCACTTGTTGAGCCTGAATCCTCCCTGAGACAACAGAGATGTGACCGACTCCATCGTTGCCACTGCTGCCTGTGGAGTCTCCTCTGCGCGTAGAAAGTCGTCCACATAGAAGCTAGACGCGAGAGTCGGGCTTCTTTCTTCCTTTTGGATCACGTCATCTTCAAGTGTGCGTCGCAGTATGTAGTTGGCGATACATGGGCTGCACTTCGACCCGAATATCACCACAAGCATCTGATACATGTCAGGAGGTCTTGTGTCGTCGAGTTCACTCCACAGGAACGACAGAGCGGGCTGATCCTCCGATCTGACGTGGATCTGATGAAACATCTGGAAGATGTCTGCCACCAGTGCGTAGGGCTCCTGCCTGAAGCGTAGAAGTACACCATGGAGACTCTGCAACAGGTCAGGACCCCTCAGCAGTTCACTGTTCAACGAGATTCCCTGTGACTGTGCGGCTGCGTCGAACACCACTCGCGGTTTCGGTTTCTCCGGATGGGCCACAGCGTGATGAGGCAGTATCCATCGCTTCTTTCCCTTTGTTTCACTCTCTTGCGGCGTCAGCTTGCGCGCGTATCCTTGCTGCACGTAGCTCTCGACGACTTCCCCGTAGGCCTCTGCCATCTCTGGGTTCTTCCGCAGACTGCGTCCCAGTGACTTGAGGCGGCTGCACGCCATCGAGTAGTTGTCGGGCATGCACACTTCATCGTCTCGCCAGAGCAGTCCGACTTCATACTTGTCTCCTCTTTTCTTCGTCGTGTTCTCCAGGATCTGCATCGCCTTCCTGTCGTCGGGTGTCAGCACCGGCTGGTTCACCGACGTGCCGAACGACTCTGTGGACCACCAGTCAGACAGATCGAGATGGGTTTGCTCATCAGGCAGCGTGCTGATGAACATTACTTCACGTACATGCTCAGGGACCAGCCCCGCCAGAGACCCCGTCAGAGCCCACCCGAAGGCCGTGCGGATGGCTACAGGCTCACCTGGACGGCCAACTCTGGCCTCCCTCTGGAGCACGGCCTCCAGGACGTTAGCTCCCAAGAGAACTTCGACCGCACCCGACAGCTCTGGTACCTTCAAGTCCTTCAGGTGCTGGAGACCAGACAGGCTCCTCTTCGTCACAGTTGGTGTCCGCACGTTCAACTTCTCGACGGAGAAGGCTTCTGGGACACATATCTTCTTCGATGCATCTTCCGTGTCAGCGAGTGGAGAGATGCTCAGCTTGACTCGTTGGGACTGTCGTTCTCGTCCCACCGCTTCCACACTGTTCAACCGCAGCGGCTGCGACTCTCCTTGAATGTGCAGTTCGTCCAGGATGGAACTGCAGCACAACGATGTCTGCGCTCCAGGGTCCAGGAGCGCGAGGGTGTCTCTGTACCTTCCGCCTTGGCCGTGAACACGCACGGAGACGACCTGCAGGAGTACAGACGAGCGATCTCGGGACTCGCGTCGGATGGACGCGATGGTGGCCTCGCTTGTGGCGGTTCTCGGTCGGAATCCAGCTGCAGAGGATGGAGGTGCAGACTGTCGTCTTATCCTCTTACTCCCATGAAGCAGGCGACTGTGACGTAGCGTGCATCCCTCGATGCCGCATGTCCTCGACGTTCTGCAGTCGCGGCTCCGGTGGCCGGCTCTCAGGCAGCTGAAACATAGGCGGTCACGTGCTACAATTTCAGCTCGCTCATCGGGTGTCCTTACCCTGAACTGCTCACACAGCCAGAGTCCGTGTCTTCCTCCACAAAGTGAGCAAGTCCTCTCACCCGGGATGCTGGTACTGTTGGTGCTGGTGGTCGTCGTGAACATCCCGACGTTCTTCTGCTTGGCTGTCGCTGTCGATGGGGCCGATGCCTCGCATCGGAGTAGCACCCTCACTTGAATGCGCAGCCACTCATCAAACTCGAGCAGTGTTGGCCGCTCCATCCCCAGTGAGTGCTCCACCCATGACTTCCTGAGCTCCATGGGCAACTTGCTCACAACTCGCCTCAGGGTCTCACAAGACCGAAGGTCTCCATCAAACCCCATCGTCTTCAGGGTCGAGCACGCACCATGCACAGCCCCGTGGTACTTCTCGAGTGACCGAGCATCATACGCCTTCGGGGGCGTGCAGCCGAACACAGTCTTCAGTGTAGAGTGGACAATGTCGATTTCTTGTCCGTATCGTTCCTTCAGAGTCTTCAGAGCATCTTCATATGAGCTCCCATCACATATCATACCTCCAATGAGTGCCTTTGCTGATCCTGCAACTGAGTTTTGGAGGTGAGCCATCTTCTCAGCTGATGTCATGTCCTGATGGTCCACCATGGCACAGAAGAGGGAGTGCCATCTTGGCCACTCTTCCACTGCTCCACTGAACATCGGCAGCCTCAGGTGTGGCAGGCTCCGACGGAACAGCTGACCTGCATCTGGACCTGCAACAGCATGGGATGGGACTGGGACTGGGTTCCTTCTGGTATCATCCACCTCAACCTCTTGCTGCGTAACACCTGTGAAGTCGCCCCTCCTGTCCCAGGCCAGGTCACTCTCTGCAGCCCTCGTCAACTCTGCCTTCAGGCTGGCAGCTTTGAGGGCATCTTGCTTCTCTTGTAGCAGCCTGCTTCGCTGCATCTTTTCTTCCTCCTCTTCCTTCTGCTGCCTCAGCTGCAACTGCTCCAGCTCCAGTTTCTTCACTTCAGTTTCAACTTCGGCCATCCTTGAAGCATGTCGAGCCATACTGCTTGCTGCTGATGATGCTCCAGTCGTTTCTGAGGGGGGCTCTCCAGCTCTTCCTTGGAGATGAGCTTCAACTCTCTCCACGGCCATTCGGTGCTCTTCTGAGACCTCAACGCCATACTCCTGGCACTTTATCTTATCATCTTCATCTTCAAAAGACAGCATGTACCTCATATTTACTTCTAGAACTGCTTCAAGGGCATCATCCAACTCCTTCATCACTGACTGGAGGGCTCTTTTGCTACTAACAGTATCAACAAGCACAAATGCTCTTCGTCTTGTTCGGGTCAGACTTCCCTTTCTTAGGGCACGTTCATTCTTGAGTGCCATTGTGTTCTCCATCTTGAGTTAACTTCTCACAACTTGACAATCCACAACTGAAAAACAATGACTACTTCACTGCGGACAATCAGCTCCTGATGACTTCAATGTTCATACTACTGATGACTTCAAACTGTTGATTACTGATGACTTCAAACTATTGATTACTTGAAACTTGAAAACTATTGCCTACATGAAACATGAAAACTTTTGACTACTATTGCCACCTTCGCCTCGTGCCCCATTATCAACGCGCTGCCTCCCTGCTGTGTGCTCTCAAATAAAGATAAAATAAAATAAACAGACAGAAGCGGTCAAGGTCGTATTCAGAGGAAAAGGAAAATACGAACAACCAGCAAGCAGATAGCGGTAGTCTGCAAGTGATCACAAAACAGTCGTAAACAAATAGCATGGTCAACACTTTGCGACGGGTCAAGTTGAAAGGTTGAGGGTAATATTGAGAACGTTGAAAAGAATAATTATGATGCTCATAACAATGCCCATAAATTACTACATTAAATTCAGCTCAAAATACCGTTGACAATTACATTTCAGTTCTTAACCAGAGTTCAGTTGTTCAGTACACTGACCAAAAGTTTTGGGCGCGATGATGACAGCGAACTTGATCCAAGCCGGCTCAAACTCGGCCTGGAGGGCGGCGGTCCGTCCGCCGGTACACACTCAGCGGACAGCCGCCAGCCGGACAGTCGGCCGGATCAATCACGGCCACAGCGCCTCACGGCACTG
Organism: Chirona hameri; assembly: GCA_036785665.1. NCBI lineage: Eukaryota > Metazoa > Arthropoda > Thecostraca > Balanomorpha > Balanidae > Chirona > Chirona hameri. The sequence continues at coordinate 150,029 of JAXIVJ010000794.1, forward strand.
CCGCAGCTCCAACAGCGGCCTGTGCAAGAATTGAAACTACCTTCAATAATAATGCACACTTAAATGTCTATACATGACCGTGATATTTCCATTTCTCACAATAGCGACACCAAATGCGGCGAGGCGCGCCATACACTAAATGCTCAGATCTAACTAACTCGAGTTAAACTTGGTCCAAAACATATTTCATAACATTTTCATTCGTATCAGATTGGTTAGGTGAACTTACAATTAATTCCATACACATATCACTTAAATATCATAAATCAAAGTTCTATTACCGTCGCTGTGAGCCGCATCACAAAGAAAGAATGATTCCGCGTGTCTGCTTTCCTGGCGCAGACTTGCGCGCAGCAATTGTCTCCACATTAGCGGAGGACGCGACAGCTAAAACGCGCGCGGCTCAGAACGCAATAGACCGTCCAGATTACGGCGGATTCCGGCCGCAAGACGGTCGTGCTGATAGGTCGCCACACATGTTATCCTTAAAGGCCTACTAAAAGCCTCAAAAGACCGATAGAGTCCGAACTTTGTTCCGTAGTCAGGCTTAACGGGTCTAAGGCATGGTGGCTATATACTGGTAGATGGTAATGCCTCTAACTTAAAAACCAAAATAAATAGAACCAAACCGATTTCAGTATTGGATAGCCAATCGACGTACCTAAGATATATGATGTACTTAATTTTTAAATTGCTTAACTTTAAGTACAACTAAACTTTTTGTTTCAACGCTTTTAATTTAAACAATACATTTTATAGAGCCAAACCGTTACCAGTTTTGGATAGATAAGATGCGGGACTTTCAAGTAAAGAAACCAATAATTTTACAAATACTTAACTTTAAGCACAAATTTTGAAAAAGTGATTTTTTTTCAGTATTTCTATTTTTGATAGGTCAAACTTTCATTTGAGGGAAAATTTGAAAATACCAGTTGATAGCCTGTTAGATTGCCTATCCAAAACTGTTTTTGGATTTTACAAATTTTGAATTTAAGTATTTGTTTGATAATTTTGAGGAAAAAAATTGGTGCTGCCACCTGGCGGCAAAAATCTGATTTTGTTTTTGGACAGTTTTCTTCCTTATAAGCTCATTAGTATAGTGGTATATACATGTTATCCTTAAAGGCCTACTAAAAGCCTCAAAAGACCGATAGAGTCCGAACTTTGTTCCGTAGTCAGGCTTAACGGGTCTAAGGCATGGTGGCTATATACTGGTAGATGGTAATGCCTCTAACCTAAAAACTAAAATGAATACAACCAAACCGATATCAGTATTGGATAGCCAATCGACGTACCTAAGATATATGTTGTACTTAATTTTTAAATTGCTTAACTTTAAGTACAACTAAACTTTGTGTTTCAACGCTTTTAATTTAAACAGTAAATTTTATAGAGACAAACCGTTACCAGTTTTGGATAGATAAGGTGCGGGACTTTCAAATAAAGAAACCAATAATTTTACAAATACTTAACTTTAAGCACAAATTTTGAAAAATGTGATTTTTTTCAGTATTTCTATTTTTGATAGGTCAAACTTTCATTTGAGGGAAAATTTGAAAATACCAGTTGATAGCCTGTTACATTGCCTATCCAAAACTGTTTTTGGATTTTACCAATTTTGAATTTAAGTATTTGTTTGATAAATTTTAGGAAAAAGTTTAGTGCTGCCACCTGGCGGCAAAAATCTGATTTTGTTTTTGGACAGTTTTCTTCCTTATACTCTCAATAGTATAGTGGTATATACATGGTGTCCCTAAAGGCCCATTAAAAGCCTGAAAAGACCGATAGAGTCCGAACTTTGTTCTGTCGTCAGTCTTAAAGGGTCTATTGCATGGTGGCTATATACTGGTAGATGGTAATGCCTCTAACTTAAACACCAAAATAAATAGAACCAAACCGATTTCAGTATTGGATAGCCAATCGACGTACCTAAGATATATGATGTACTTAATTTTTAAATTGCTTAACTTTAAGTACAACTAAACTTTGTGTTTCAACGCTTTTAATTTAAACAATACATTTTATAGAGCCAAACCGTTACCAGTTTTGGATAGATAAGATGCGGGACTTTCAAGTAAAGAAACCAATAATTTTACAAATACTTAACTTTAAGCACAAATTGTGAAAAAGTGATTTTTTTCAGTATTTCTATTTTTGATAGGTCAAACTTTCATTTGAGGGAAAATTTGAAAATACCAGTTGATAGCCTGTTATATTGCCTATCCAAAACTGTTTTTGGATTTTACAAATTTTGAATTTAAGTATTTGTTTGATAATTTTGAGGAAAAAGTTTGGTGCTGCCACCTGGCGGCAAAAATCTGATTTTGTTTTTGGACAGTTTTCTTCCTTATAAGCTCATTAGTATAGTGGTATATACATGTGTTAGGTAGAGACAGCGATCCTTTTCTGGCCGTGTATTGCCGTCCCAACGTCCGCTCAGCTCCAGCGCCAGGTCACAATTGCCCTCCCGCCCCCGGCTCTCGCTCCGACCCCGAGCGCCGGCGGTCGCAGGGGCGCGCCCAGCTGGAGGCGGACCCGGCCGCCCGCAGAGGCGCGCCCAGCAGGAGGCGCGGCAAGGGCGCCGCACATGTATCATGATTCACGCGCCCCACACACCTCCCCCCAACATAAAATGGAAAGCCTCTGTTTATCATGAAACCAAACACACGCAGAAGAACAAAACAAAACGACAAACAAAACCAAGATCTATTAACAGCTGACCGTGTCGATATCGAGCACGTCGTCTGTTAGCTCCGGCAGTTAGTAACTAAATAAGTTGCACAACTTCTTCACGACCTTTTGGTACCCCAGAGGGCTCAGGTGGACGCCGTCCCGCTTGAACCAATGGCAGGCGATGTCGTTCCGAACCACGTGCCGGCGCCTGACCATGCTGGTCAGGGAGCGTCCGAGGTAGGGCACGAACTGCGCCCCGTGTGCCGCTGCCATCCTCCTCATGGCCTGGTCAGCGCGGAACGCCGGGGTTTCCTCGTATTGTACCCCCATGTCGCACCAGAGTCGAGGAGCCGGGCCTGCCAAAATAACTTCGTTAGAACGTAGCTCCTCCAACACCTCCTCCACGTCCCTTTCGGACAGACCCCTTGGCTCCTCATTGGGCCTGCCGTACACCTCATTACCCCCAAGCCATATAAACACTTTCCCTAGCCTTAGGTTCTGTTTACGAGCCTCATCCTCCCACTCCTGGATGTGCTCCCTAATCAACTGCCTTTCCTTTGACCATGTACTTCCCCGCACAGCCAGGTTCAGCACGAACTCCCTTGGGCCAAGTGGGAGGTCAAGGTTGGCCGCCAAACTATCCCCCAGGATTAGGTTCAGCTTTCCCTCCCGTGTGCTCTGTTGCGTGGCCGCGCGAGCTGCGCCGGGGATTGCTTGGAGGTACGACCGCTGGCGGCCTGTCTCCGCCAGGCCAGCTGTCGCGGCTGAGTTGGAGGGCGCCTCCTCCGCCAACGCCATCTGGAAGGCCTGCTCCTGCAGCAACTTCCCAAGCTCCATGGCCGTGTCGTCTGCTGTCCCGGTACCATCCTCCTTGGGGAACCTACATTGCTGCTGTATACCTGAGAGTGAAGCAGCTGAGCCCCCAGATCAAGACAACAATGAGATGCAAAATGACGACTAAAATGGATATACTTGTCAAAGCATCACTCACGGGTATCTTCCAGGCGCGTCCTAATGATCTGTGGAGAATGCCTTCGGTTAAAACAAATCTGGGTTCTACTTATATTAGTCATATGTATCCTGGAAAATAAACGAGAGAAACCTATACTGTGTTTAACTGAGGTGAGGAGGTGAGGAGAGCCTAAGAAATAGTTTTTACTAGGTGAGGTGATGTAGCTGAAGTGATAGTCATCTGATGAAAACAACTATTTGATTCACTTCATCATCAGCAGAATATCGACACTCGGTCCAGTTGATCCGGAGTGTTTTGATATTTGACAGCCACATGCATGGGCTCACCACCTAGCAGTTTCTTAAAATCGTCTTTGTTGACGTCGCTGACCGTGATTTCCTCCATCACACCAATATCAGCCTCCAGGAGCTGAGCCAGATAGAAGGAACTCTGTGAGTTCATGGCGGACAGTTTGGTCGGGTTTTTGAGGGCCAGCAAGGTGTTTAAGACCAGTGTCTTGCCTGTCGTTGTTCTGCCAAACAACAGGAGAGTATTGACTTTTGTGAGCATTTTGTCGGCTATGACTTCAACCCACGCCAGGAACTCTGGGATATCTATCCCATTTTTTTTTAACATGATGCTCAGCCATGCCTCATTGTCTGACATTGGGCTCACCATGTCGTCACCTATTTCGTTATAGAATACTTCCCAGAAGGGAGTATTCTTCAGCTTTTCTTGTTTCTTTGTCTGTTCGAAAGATATGACTGTACGGACTCTGTCCTTGAAGGCTGGCGTTAGGCTATACAGTCGGCGGAACTCCTCACCTGTCAGCCTTTTCATAAAGCTCCCAACTGAGTTTGCCTTGTGCCTTTTGACGAGTTTCTGGATGTAATCCACTTCCACCTCTTCTGTTGCGGAGCGTTTTTTTCTGGAGTTGCGTCTCTGCTCTGGTGCCATATGATTGGCGTCTTCTGGAGTCGGGTTACAGTCTGTGGGAATTTTGGTCAGCCCACCATCTACTTCGTCACCCATACAGTTGCTGACGTGGGTCAAGATTTTCTTTAGAAACTTTACTGCAGGATGGGTAGCAGAATATAGCCTACACCAGTGGACTCCAAACCTGGCACAATACGCCACCCAGCGGGTGGCTGAGCGCACCAGTTGGTAGGACAGGGCAAGCGCGTCAGTCTGTGTGGGTGTGAGGCCGAGTTTTGTGGCAATCCACTTGATTGCCCTGAACTTGTTGGTGCCGGGGTCTGGAAGGGTGAGATGAGAGTGCCCCTGCTCTCCGGTGTAGCTGCCTGCGCTAGAAGGTGATCCGCAGTGGTGGGTGACCATGCCAGCCCATCGGGTGTTTGAGAAAGATTCTCGAATATCTCCGGGCACGACCATAGTAACGAGTCTGTGGTCTCCGTCTCCGGCATAGAGCTCACGGAAGGTGGCATCGACCGTAGCGGTGTACCGCTTCCTTGACAGTTCCGGCTTCGGTGGACCTACTCAGTCCATTTCTGCAATTCCTCCCAGTTATCCCACAGGAGAAGTTGAGGACGCAGAATCCGACGCTACAGATTTTTCTAGTGAACACCAATCAGGAGAAGACGACCTACACTGTGCACCTCAACAATGTCAGCAACTTCGTTACGAGGGAGGCGGTCGTTCAGTGGCTGACGACACTACCGCAGGTGAACATCCATTCGGTAGGGATACAGCACCACGGCGGGAATCTGACCAGCGAGACCTATTTACCCAAGAACGGCTAAGGACTACCTATATAAGGGTCTAACAACCCTGCCACATGCACGTGGACAGGGTTCCGCACCCGGAAGCGGTGGAGGGCTGGAGCAGGCTGGCTGGTAGTCGTCCGAGGTCCGATGATTTTATAATGAATCTGCCTTGGTTGTTTTGTTGGATCCCATGGATCCAGCGGCGTCTATCGTCTGGTTGGTCAGATTGTGGAAAGCGTCCTTTGCGATCTGCGGCTTTGGATCCAATTATTGTTTGCGTCCGGGTGCTGCTTTATATTCTTTAGAGAATCATCTCTTGGCTCGTTGTTGAAGGATCCTTTGGATCCAACATTCTTTATCATGTGGTTCTTTAGATTCTATGATGAATCTGCTTCGTTTTTATCCCATTAATTCAGGTTGTTCTATCGCCTGGATCGTCAGATCCTGTAAAGCGTCCCTCTAGGACCACTGCTTGTTTGTTTTGTTGGATCCCATGGGTCCACCGTGTTGTATCCAAATAATAATGATGATGATCATCATCATCCATTACCCATGGTGTCCTGCGAGTCTGCTTCATATTTGTGAAAATAATCATCTGGTTGCTTTGCAAGATCCCATGGATCCAACATGCTTAATGATGTGGTTGTTCAGATTCTATGTTGAATCTGGCTTATTTGTTTTGTCGGATCCCATGGATCCAGCGTGTTGTATCGCCTGGTTCGTAAGATCCTTTAATGCGTTCTCTGCAGACTGCTGCTTTGGATCCATTACTGTTGTCTTGCTGGTGTTGCTTCATATTCTTTAAAGGGTCATCTGGCTTGGATCTATTACTTTTGTACTGCGAGTGCTGTTTTAAATTCCTTAAAGTATCATCTGGCTAAAAACAGTATCATCTGGCTTAAAGTATCATCTGGCTAAAGTATCAACACGCCGATATAAATGAAACTTACGGACATTATACAACACCACGCGGTGCATCTGAAAATCATAGTGCCTGTTCATGACATTTCCAAATTTGACCTCAAGAGCCCCTCAAACCTAAAAAAATGACCCCCTCTCCCATGTTAACATGTAGTCATTCAGAAGACAATAAGTTAAAAAACGCACATATTACTAAGCAACTTTGCATCCTCATACAAAAAGGTGGTCCGCAGATTTCCAGAAAGTGTCATTACGTGACACTCAAAAATATCCAGCATTCACCTACTTATATATTATAATATGAGCCATACTTTTTGGGGGGCCCGCGGCGTACGCCGCGGCGGGCCCGTACGGGCCCGGCCCCCCAAAAAGTATGGCTCATATTATAATATATAAGTAGGTGAATGCTGGATGACCATTCTAGTTTCTTCAGTCTAGTGACCGCACCCGACTAGTGAACAGCTCTGCAGCATCGTGTCTTCATGACTCAGGTATGTGATGATGATGTGGTTCAAATTATTTCTTTTTAGTAGATGACTGTTGTTGATCTATGTATTCACTTCACCTGCTAGAAACTAATTCTTAGGCTCTCCTCTCCTCATCTGCTAGAAACTATTCCTTAGGCTCACTTCACTTCATCTGGTAAAAACTATTTCTTACGGACACCTTCTATTCATCTGTTACAGTATGGCCAGCAGGATGCTTTCGATCTCGACCTACCCGGTGCAGTCGCCACCCATCAGCTTCAAGCCGGGAGGTACGAGGCGGGAGGTTCTGATACACCAGCGGACCTACGCGACTTCGTTGACGGTTCCGGCTTCGGTGGATCTACTGACACCGTTTTTACAATTCCTGCCAGTTATCCCAGCCGAGAAACTCAAGACGCAGAACCCCTCGCTACAGATTTTTCTGATCAATTCCAACCAGGACAAGAGTACGTATACGATTCACCTAAACAACGTGAGCAACTTCGTGACCAGAGAAGCAGTGACCCAGTGGATGACGACCCTTCCAATGGTGAACATTCACTCGGTAGGCATCCAGCATCACGGCGGGAACCTGAGCTCGGAGACGTATCTGCCGAAGAACGCGAAGCAAGTGAGTCTGATTCTGAAAGAGAATTTGGAGAGGAGGAGGGCGGTAGAGGCAGCCCCATACTCGGGCGACGCAGCAGCTCTGCCCTCTCAGTGCCTGCAAGTAATGGAGTTGGACCTCACGAGCACGGAAAACTTCCATGCGTCTCTGGGATCTCCACTACGGTCGATGCCTCCTTCAAGGAGCTATACGCCGGTGATAGAGACCATCGACTCATCACTCTGGTCACACCCGGAGATGTTCGAGAATGTTTCCACAACACCAGATGGGCTGGAATGGTCACCCACCATCGCGGATCACCTGCTAGCGCAGGTCGCTACACCGGAGAGCACGGCCATAGCCATATCACCATTCCAGACCCCGGTTCAAACAAATTCAGGGCCATCAAATGGATTGCTACCAAACTCGGACTCAGCCAGACCGAAACAGACGCTCTTACCCTCACCTACCAACTGGTGCGCTCAGCCACCCGCTGGGTGGCATATTGTGCCCGGTATGGCGTCAGCTGGTGTAGGGTATATTCTCCTGCCCATACTGCAATGAAGTTCGTCAAGAGAATACTGTCGCATCTAACCAACTGTGTAGGTGATCAGGTAGATGGGAGTGTGACGAACATGCCCACAGATTGTAACCCGACGACAGAAGACGCCAACCACATGGCACCAGAGCAGAGGAGAAACACCAGGAAGAAGAGGTCCGCAACTGAAGATATAGAAGTTGACTATATCCAAAAGCTGGTGAAACGTCACAAGGCCAATTCCGTTGGCAGCTTCATGAGATCAGGTAGATGGGAGTGTGACGAACATGCCCACAGATTGTAACCCGACGACAGAAGACGCCAACCACATGGCACCAGAGCAGAGGAGAAACACCAGGAAGAAGAGGTCCGCAACTGAAGATATAGAAGTTGACTATATCCAAAAGCTGGTGAAACGTCACAAGGCCAATTCCGTTGGCAGCTTCATGAAAAAGCTATCAGGTGAGGAGTTCAGACGCCTCTATAGCCTGACACCAGCCTTTAAAGACAGGGTTCGGACAGTCATCTCATTTGAACAGACAAAGAAAGCAGAGAAGCTCAAGAACACAGCATTCTGGGAAGTCTTCTACAACGAGGTAGGAGACGACATGGTGAGTCCCATGAGTGACAACGAGGCATGGCTCACCATAATGTTCAAGAAAAACGGCATTGATATCCCAGAGTTTCTGGCATGGGTAGAGGTAATTGCCGACAAGATGCTGACAAAGGTGAATACGCTTCTCTTATTCGGAAGAACCACAACTGGAAAGACCCTAGTACTAAACACATTACTGGCGCTCAAAAATCCCACCAAATTGTCTGCCATGAACTCCTCTAGTTCATTTTACCTGGCCCAGCTTTTGGAAGCAGACATTGGAGTGATGGAAGAAATAACAGTAAGCGAAGTCAATAAAGATGACTTCAAGAAACTGTTGGGTGGTGAACCAATGCATGTAGCGGTCAAGTACCAGAACACTCCCGACCAGCTTGACCGAGTGGCGATATTCGCTAGTACGAACAACCGCCTTGCAGGTTTCTGTGCTGAATCCGACAGAGATGCCATCCAGAGTCGGACAAAGACGTTCACATTTACTTTTGAGATCAAGAGCAGAGGAGACCGCAGCAACATCGGGCCAGTCCTATCTGGCCCTTCCAGCCCATCTGGTGTTGTGGAAACATTCTCGAACATCTCCGGGTGTGACCAGAGTGATGAGTCGATGGTCTCTATCACCGGCGTATAGCTCCTTGAAGGAGGCATCGACCGTAGTGGAGATCCCAGAGACGCATGGAAGTTTTCCGTGCTCGTGAGGTCCAACTCCATTACTTGCAGGCACTGAGAGGGCAGAGCTGCTGCGTCGCCCGAGTATGGGGCTGCCTCTACCGCCCTCCTCCTCTCCAAATTCTCTTTCAGAATCAGACTCACTTGCTTCGCGTTCTTCGGCAGATACGTCTCCGAGCTCAGGTTCCCGCCGTGATGCTGGATGCCTACCGAGTGAATGTTCACCATTGGAAGGGTCGTCATCCACTGGGTCACTGCTTCTCTGGTCACGAAGTTGCTCACGTTGTTTAGGTGAATCGTATACGTACTCTTGTCCTGGTTGGAATTGATCAGAAAAATATGTAGCGAGGGGTTCTGCGTCTTGAGTTTCTCGGCTGGGATAACTGGCAGGAATTGTAAAAACGGTGTCAGTAGATCCACCGAAGCCGGAACCGTCAACGAAGTCGCGTAGGTCCGCTGGTGTATCAGAACCTCCCGCCTCGTACCTCCCGGCTTGAAGCTGATGGGTGGCGACTGCACCGGGTAGGTCGAGATCGAAAGCATCCTGCTGGCCATACTGTAACAGATGAATAGAAGGTGTCCGTAAGAAATAGTTTTTACCAGATGAAGTGAAGTGAGCCTAAGGAATAGTTTCTAGCAGATGAGGAGAGGAGAGCCTAAGAATTAGTTTCTAGCAGGTGAAGTGAATACATAGATCAACAACAGTCATCTACTAAAAAGAAATAATTTGAACCACATCATCATCACATACCTGAGTCATGAAGACACGATGCTGCAGAGCTGTTCACTAGTCGGGTGCGGTCACTAGACTGAAGAAACTAGAATGGTCATCCAGCATTCACCTACTTATATATTATAATATGAGCCATACTTTTTGGGGGGCCCGCGGCGTACGCCGCGGCGGGCCCGTACGGGCCCGGCCCCCCAAAAAGTATGGCTCATATTATAATATATAAGTAGGTGAATGCTGGATGACCATTCTAGTTTCTTCAGTCTAGTGACCGCACCCGACTAGTGAACAGCTCTGCAGCATCGTGTCTTCATGACTCAGGTATGTGATGATGATGTGGTTCAAATTATTTCTTTTTAGTCCTGTTATATTATTATTATATAAGCCATACTTTTTTGGGGGGGCCGCGGCGTACGCCGCGGCTGGCCCGTACGGGCCAGCCCCCCCAAAAAAGTATGGCTTATATAATAATAATATAACAGGTGAATGCTGGATAACCAATCTCCTTTTCTGCTGATGATGAAGTGAATCAAATAGTTGTTTTCATCAGATGACTATCACTTCAGCTACATCACCTCACCTAGTAAAAACTATTTCTTAGGCTCTCCTCACCTCCTCACCTCAGTTACACACTATCAGTTTCTCTCGTTTATTTTCCAGGGTACATATGCACAATATAAGTAGAACCCAGGTTTGTTTTAGTGTTTGGTAATCCCCACAGATCTTGAGGACGCGCCTGGAGGACACCTGTCATTGAAGCATTGACAAGTATATCCATTTTAGTCGTCATTTTGCATTTCACTGTAGTCTTGATCTGGGGACTCAGCTGCTTCACTCTCAGGTATACAGCAGCCTGATCACTTTGCTTGTTGAATAGGGCTTTTTCTGTTCCATCTGCTGGCCCGTCTGGCTTGTAGTCTCTGTTATTATAGGGAAACGACAGATTTTCTGTATTCATATTCCATTTGTACCATCTGGACGTATCTGGGTGCACTGTCCAGGTCTTATGATCTGGTCCTTGGATAACTCCTCTATCTCCAAAAAGCCTCATTGTCATGGCTTCTGTTACTGGAATTTTCACTCTATTGCTCATATATACGTTAGTTAGGTCCACTACTGGTAAAGTACCAGCAGCAGTCATGTATGTGTACCTTTCTGTAGTTTTATAGCTTGTTTCTTGGACTGAACCATTCGTGTCTAGTGCATATTCAACCTCTGCTTGAGGAGTTTCCACTTCAGTCGTTACAGGAGTACCAGCTACAGATTGTTGTATCTGATTTATTCCCCGGCACTCTCCAATGGTAACACTCGCACTCAGTATCTTGCATCCATTGTACAACATTGCGCTGTCCCACGTCTTCTGCTCCCAAGTCTTAATCAGAGGTTCAGTAGTATCAGCTTTATTATAAGCAGCATGTTGATAGATACGGGTTTCTAACAGCGGTAGAGCGTACATTTTGCCCAGATCGAGCATATCCAGAGTCAAGTCATGATACGTATGGATGCTAAACTTCACAGTTGGTCCACCCAAGCCTTGGTGAGTGCTGACGATGTCGTATGAGCCGACCTCGGCAGTTTCTTCATTCTGAGGCATCGCTGCCGTCCCTGTCGCGGTTTTCTTGGGTGGTGGTAGGCCTCGCGTACCAGGTGCACGTTTCGCTCCGGCCTGTGAAGAAATGGAGGTATGAGTTGAAACTCTACCTGAGCTAGACAATTCATAATAAGACATTGTACCTTTCTGATTGGCCACTCTGCTATAGAGGCCATGGTGTACTGACCTGTTATCTCCGCGATGTTGGCATTTATAGCCTTGTAGTGGCGCAAATACATGCGCCACCAGTCCTCCGGCACGATGGTGCCGGGTGGGCCAGATAGTACTGGCCCGATGTTGCTCCTGTCGCCCCGGCTCTTGATCTCGCAGGTGAACGTAAATGTCTTCGTCCTGCTCTGGATGGCGTCGCGGTCTGATTCGGCACAGAAACCTGCTAGGCGGTTATTTGTGGAAGCAAATATCGACACTCGGTCCAGTTGATCCGGAGTGTTTTGATATTTGACAGCCACATGCATGGGCTCACCACCTAGCAGTTTCTTAAAATCGTCTTTGTTGACGTCGCTGACCGTGATTTCCTCCATCACACCAATATCAGCCTCCAGGAGCTGAGCCAGATAGAAGGAACTCTGTGAGTTCATGGCGGACAGTTTGGTCGGGTTTTTGAGGGCCAGCAAGGTGTTTAAGACCAGTGTCTTGCCTGTCGTTGTTCTGCCAAACAACAGGAGAGTATTGACTTTTGTGAGCATTTTGTCGGCTATGACTTCAACCCACGCCAGGAACTCTGGGATATCTATCCCATTTTTTTTTAACATGATGCTCAGCCATGCCTCATTGTCTGACATTGGGCTCACCATGTCGTCACCTATTTCGTTATAGAATACTTCCCAGAAGGGAGTATTCTTCAGCTTTTCTTGTTTCTTTGTCTGTTCGAAAGATATGACTGTACGGACTCTGTCCTTGAAGGCTGGCGTTAGGCTATACAGTCGGCGGAACTCCTCACCTGTCAGCCTTTTCATAAAGCTCCCAACTGAGTTTGCCTTGTGCCTTTTGACGAGTTTCTGGATGTAATCCACTTCCACCTCTTCTGTTGCGGAGCGTTTTTTTCTGGAGTTGCGTCTCTGCTCTGGTGCCATATGATTGGCGTCTTCTGGAGTCGGGTTACAGTCTGTGGGAATTTTGGTCAGCCCACCATCTACTTCGTCACCCATACAGTTGCTGACGTGGGTCAAGATTTTCTTTAGAAACTTTACTGCAGGATGGGTAGCAGAATATAGCCTACACCAGTGGACTCCAAACCTGGCACAATACGCCACCCAGCGGGTGGCTGAGCGCACCAGTTGGTAGGACAGGGCAAGCGCGTCAGTCTGTGTGGGTGTGAGGCCGAGTTTTGTGGCAATCCACTTGATTGCCCTGAACTTGTTGGTGCCGGGGTCTGGAAGGGTGAGATGAGAGTGCCCCTGCTCTCCGGTGTAGCTGCCTGCGCTAGAAGGTGATCCGCAGTGGTGGGTGACCATGCCAGCCCATCGGGTGTTTGAGAAAGATTCTCGAATATCTCCGGGCACGACCATAGTAACGAGTCTGTGGTCTCCGTCTCCGGCATAGAGCTCACGGAAGGTGGCATCGACCGTAGCGGTGTACCCAGACTTGCATGGAAGTTGTCCGTGCTGCTTAGGTCCAGCTCCATCACCTGGATGCACTGACTCGGCAGAGCTGCTGCTTCTCCCGAGTATGGGGCTGACTCGACCGCCCTCCTCCGCTCCAGATTCTCCTTCAAAATCAAGCTCACCTGCTTGGCGTTCTTGGGTAAATAGGTCTCGCTGGTCAGATTCCCGCCGTGGTGCTGTATCCCTACCGAATGGATGTTCACCTGCGGTAGTGTCGTCAGCCACTGAACGACCGCCTCCCTCGTAACGAAGTTGCTGACATTGTTGAGGTGCACAGTGTAGGTCGTCTTCTTCTGATTGGTGTTCACTAGAAAAATCTGTAGCGTCGGATTCTGCGTCCTCAACTTCTCCTGTGGGATAACTGGGAGGAATTGCAGAAATGGACTGAGTAGGTCCACCGAAGCCGGAACTGTCAAGGAAGCTGCGTAAGTCCGCTGGTGTATGATGACTTCCCTCCTGGTTCCGCCCGGCTGGAAGCTGATGGGGGGCGAGTTCACTGGATATGTCGAGATGGAGAGCATCCTGCTCACGACAGATTTTCTGTATTCATATTCCATTTGTACCATCTGGACGTATCTGGGTGCACTGTCCAGGTCTTATGATCTGGTCCTTGGATAACTCCTCTATCTCCAAAAAGCCTCATTGTCATGGCTTCTGTTACTGGAATTTTCACTCTATTGCTCATATATACGTTAGTTAGGTCCACTACTGGTAAAGTACCAGCAGCAGTCATGTATGTGTACCTTTCTGTAGTTTTATAGCTTGTTTCTTGGACTGAACCATTCGTGTCTAGTGCATATTCAACCTCTGCTTGAGGAGTTTCCACTTCAGTCGTTACAGGAGTACCAGCTACAGATTGTTGTATCTGATTTATTCCCCGGCACTCTCCAATGGTAACACTCGCACTCAGTATCTTGCATCCATTGTACAACATTGCGCTGTCCCACGTCTTCTGCTCCCAAGTCTTAATCAGAGGTTCAGTAGTATCAGCTTTATTATAAGCAGCATGTTGATAGATACGGGTTTCTAACAGCGGTAGAGCGTACATTTTGCCCAGATCGAGCATATCCAGAGTCAAGTCATGATACGTATGGATGCTAAACTTCACAGTTGGTCCACCCAAGCCTTGGTGAGTGCTGACGATGTCGTATGAGCCGACCTCGGCAGTTTCTTCATTCTGAGGCATCGCTGCCGTCCCTGTCGCGGTTTTCTTGGGTGGTGGTAGGCCTCGCGTACCAGGTGCACGTTTCGCTCCGGCCTGTGAAGAAATGGAGGTATGAGTTGAAACTCTACCTGAGCTAGACAATTCATAATAAGACATTGTACCTTTCTGATTGGCCACTCTGCTATAGAGGCCATGGTGTACTGACCTGTTATCTCCGCGATGTTGGCATTTATAGCCTTGTAGTGGCGCAAATACATGCGCCACCAGTCCTCCGGCACGATGGTGCCGGGTGGGCCAGATAGTACTGGCCCGATGTTGCTCCTGTCGCCCCGGCTCTTGATCTCGCAGGTGAACGTAAATGTCTTCGTCCTGCTCTGGATGGCGTCGCGGTCTGATTCGGCACAGAAACCTGCTAGGCGGTTATTTGTGGAAGCAAATATCGACACTCGGTCCAGTTGATCCGGAGTGTTTTGATATTTGACAGCCACATGCATGGGCTCACCACCTAGCAGTTTCTTAAAATCGTCTTTGTTGACGTCGCTGACCGTGATTTCCTCCATCACACCAATATCAGCCTCCAGGAGCTGAGCCAGATAGAAGGAACTCTGTGAGTTCATGGCGGACAGTTTGGTCGGGTTTTTGAGGGCCAGCAAGGTGTTTAAGACCAGTGTCTTGCCTGTCGTTGTTCTGCCAAACAACAGGAGAGTATTGACTTTTGTGAGCATTTTGTCGGCTATGACTTCAACCCACGCCAGGAACTCTGGGATATCTATCCCATTTTTTTTTAACATGATGCTCAGCCATGCCTCATTGTCTGACATTGGGCTCACCATGTCGTCACCTATTTCGTTATAGAATACTTCCCAGAAGGGAGTATTCTTCAGCTTTTCTTGTTTCTTTGTCTGTTCGAAAGATATGACTGTACGGACTCTGTCCTTGAAGGCTGGCGTTAGGCTATACAGTCGGCGGAACTCCTCACCTGTCAGCCTTTTCATAAAGCTCCCAACTGAGTTTGCCTTGTGCCTTTTGACGAGTTTCTGGATGTAATCCACTTCCACCTCTTCTGTTGCGGAGCGTTTTTTTCTGGAGTTGCGTCTCTGCTCTGGTGCCATATGATTGGCGTCTTCTGGAGTCGGGTTACAGTCTGTGGGAATTTTGGTCAGCCCACCATCTACTTCGTCACCCATACAGTTGCTGACGTGGGTCAAGATTTTCTTTAGAAACTTTACTGCAGGATGGGTAGCAGAATATAGCCTACACCAGTGGACTCCAAACCTGGCACAATACGCCACCCAGCGGGTGGCTGAGCGCACCAGTTGGTAGGACAGGGCAAGCGCGTCAGTCTGTGTGGGTGTGAGGCCGAGTTTTGTGGCAATCCACTTGATTGCCCTGAACTTGTTGGTGCCGGGGTCTGGAAGGGTGAGATGAGAGTGCCCCTGCTCTCCGGTGTAGCTGCCTGCGCTAGAAGGTGATCCGCAGTGGTGGGTGACCATGCCAGCCCATCGGGTGTTTGAGAAAGATTCTCGAATATCTCCGGGCACGACCATAGTAACGAGTCTGTGGTCTCCGTCTCCGGCATAGAGCTCACGGAAGGTGGCATCGACCGTAGCGGTGTACCCAGACTTGCATGGAAGTTGTCCGTGCTGCTTAGGTCCAGCTCCATCACCTGGATGCACTGACTCGGCAGAGCTGCTGCTTCTCCCGAGTATGGGGCTGACTCGACCGCCCTCCTCCGCTCCAGATTCTCCTTCAAAATCAAGCTCACCTGCTTGGCGTTCTTGGGTAAATAGGTCTCGCTGGTCAGATTCCCGCCGTGGTGCTGTATCCCTACCGAATGGATGTTCACCTGCGGTAGTGTCGTCAGCCACTGAACGACCGCCTCCCTCGTAACGAAGTTGCTGACATTGTTGAGGTGCACAGTGTAGGTCGTCTTCTCCTGATTGGTGTTCACTAGAAAAATCTGTAGCGTCGGATTCTGCGTCCTCAACTTCTCCTGTGGGATAACTGGGAGGAATTGCAGAAATGGACTGAGTAGGTCCACCGAAGCCGGAACTGTCAAGGAAGCTGCGTAAGTCCGCTGGTGTATGATGACTTCCCTCCTGGTTCCGCCCGGCTGGAAGCTGATGGGGGGCGAGTTCACTGGATATGTCGAGATGGAGAGCATCCTGCTCACGACAGATTTTCTGTATTCATATTCCATTTGTACCATCTGGACGTATCTGGGTGCACTGTCCAGGTCTTATGATCTGGTCCTTGGATAACTCCTCTATCTCCAAAAAGCCTCATTGTCATGGCTTCTGTTACTGGAATTTTCACTCTATTGCTCATATATACGTTAGTTAGGTCCACTACTGGTAAAGTACCAGCAGCAGTCATGTATGTGTACCTTTCTGTAGTTTTATAGCTTGTTTCTTGGACTGAACCATTCGTGTCTAGTGCATATTCAACCTCTGCTTGAGGAGTTTCCACTTCAGTCGTTACAGGAGTACCAGCTACAGATTGTTGTATCTGATTTATTCCCCGGCACTCTCCAATGGTAACACTCGCACTCAGTATCTTGCATCCATTGTACAACATTGCGCTGTCCCACGTCTTCTGCTCCCAAGTCTTAATCAGAGGTTCAGTAGTATCAGCTTTATTATAAGCAGCATGTTGATAGATACGGGTTTCTAACAGCGGTAGAGCGTACATTTTGCCCAGATCGAGCATATCCAGAGTCAAGTCATGATACGTATGGATGCTAAACTTCACAGTTGGTCCACCCAAGCCTTGGTGAGTGCTGACGATGTCGTATGAGCCGACCTCGGCAGTTTCTTCATTCTGAGGCATCGCTGCCGTCCCTGTCGCGGTTTTCTTGGGTGGTGGTAGGCCTCGCGTACCAGGTGCACGTTTCGCTCCGGCCTGTGAAGAAATGGAGGTATGAGTTGAAACTCTACCTGAGCTAGACAATTCATAATAAGACATTGTACCTTTCTGATTGGCCACTCTGCTATAGAGGCCATGGTGTACTGACCTGTTATCTCCGCGATGTTGGCATTTATAGCCTTGTAGTGGCGCAAATACATGCGCCACCAGTCCTCCGGCACGATGGTGCCGGGTGGGCCAGATAGTACTGGCCCGATGTTGCTCCTGTCGCCCCGGCTCTTGATCTCGCAGGTGAACGTAAATGTCTTCGTCCTGCTCTGGATGGCGTCGCGGTCTGATTCGGCACAGAAACCTGCTAGGCGGTTATTTGTGGAAGCAAATATCGACACTCGGTCCAGTTGATCCGGAGTGTTTTGATATTTGACAGCCACATGCATGGGCTCACCACCTAGCAGTTTCTTAAAATCGTCTTTGTTGACGTCGCTGACCGTGATTTCCTCCATCACACCAATATCAGCCTCCAGGAGCTGAGCCAGATAGAAGGAACTCTGTGAGTTCATGGCGGACAGTTTGGTCGGGTTTTTGAGGGCCAGCAAGGTGTTTAAGACCAGTGTCTTGCCTGTCGTTGTTCTGCCAAACAACAGGAGAGTATTGACTTTTGTGAGCATTTTGTCGGCTATGACTTCAACCCACGCCAGGAACTCTGGGATATCTATCCCATTTTTTTTTAACATGATGCTCAGCCATGCCTCATTGTCTGACATTGGGCTCACCATGTCGTCACCTATTTCGTTATAGAATACTTCCCAGAAGGGAGTATTCTTCAGCTTTTCTTGTTTCTTTGTCTGTTCGAAAGATATGACTGTACGGACTCTGTCCTTGAAGGCTGGCGTTAGGCTATACAGTCGGCGGAACTCCTCACCTGTCAGCCTTTTCATAAAGCTCCCAACTGAGTTTGCCTTGTGCCTTTTGACGAGTTTCTGGATGTAATCCACTTCCACCTCTTCTGTTGCGGAGCGTTTTTTTCTGGAGTTGCGTCTCTGCTCTGGTGCCATATGATTGGCGTCTTCTGGAGTCGGGTTACAGTCTGTGGGAATTTTGGTCAGCCCACCATCTACTTCGTCACCCATACAGTTGCTGACGTGGGTCAAGATTTTCTTTAGAAACTTTACTGCAGGATGGGTAGCAGAATATAGCCTACACCAGTGGACTCCAAACCTGGCACAATACGCCACCCAGCGGGTGGCTGAGCGCACCAGTTGGTAGGACAGGGCAAGCGCGTCAGTCTGTGTGGGTGTGAGGCCGAGTTTTGTGGCAATCCACTTGATTGCCCTGAACTTGTTGGTGCCGGGGTCTGGAAGGGTGAGATGAGAGTGCCCCTGCTCTCCGGTGTAGCTGCCTGCGCTAGAAGGTGATCCGCAGTGGTGGGTGACCATGCCAGCCCATCGGGTGTTTGAGAAAGATTCTCGAATATCTCCGGGCACGACCATAGTAACGAGTCTGTGGTCTCCGTCTCCGGCATAGAGCTCACGGAAGGTGGCATCGACCGTAGCGGTGTACCCAGACTTGCATGGAAGTTGTCCGTGCTGCTTAGGTCCAGCTCCATCACCTGGATGCACTGACTCGGCAGAGCTGCTGCTTCTCCCGAGTATGGGGCTGACTCGACCGCCCTCCTCCGCTCCAGATTCTCCTTCAAAATCAAGCTCACCTGCTTGGCGTTCTTGGGTAAATAGGTCTCGCTGGTCAGATTCCCGCCGTGGTGCTGTATCCCTACCGAATGGATGTTCACCTGCGGTAGTGTCGTCAGCCACTGAACGACCGCCTCCCTCGTAACGAAGTTGCTGACATTGTTGAGGTGCACAGTGTAGGTCGTCTTCTTCTGATTGGTGTTCACTAGAAAAATCTGTAGCGTCGGATTCTGCGTCCTCAACTTCTCCTGTGGGATAACTGGGAGGAATTGCAGAAATGGACTGAGTAGGTCCACCGAAGCCGGAACTGTCAAGGAAGCTGCGTAAGTCCGCTGGTGTATGATGACTTCCCTCCTGGTTCCGCCCGGCTGGAAGCTGATGGGGGGCGAGTTCACTGGATATGTCGAGATGGAGAGCATCCTGCTCACGACAGATTTTCTGTATTCATATTCCATTTGTACCATCTGGACGTATCTGGGTGCACTGTCCAGGTCTTATGATCTGGTCCTTGGATAACTCCTCTATCTCCAAAAAGCCTCATTGTCATGGCTTCTGTTACTGGAATTTTCACTCTATTGCTCATATATACGTTAGTTAGGTCCACTACTGGTAAAGTACCAGCAGCAGTCATGTATGTGTACCTTTCTGTAGTTTTATAGCTTGTTTCTTGGACTGAACCATTCGTGTCTAGTGCATATTCAACCTCTGCTTGAGGAGTTTCCACTTCAGTCGTTACAGGAGTACCAGCTACAGATTGTTGTATCTGATTTATTCCCCGGCACTCTCCAATGGTAACACTCGCACTCAGTATCTTGCATCCATTGTACAACATTGCGCTGTCCCACGTCTTCTGCTCCCAAGTCTTAATCAGAGGTTCAGTAGTATCAGCTTTATTATAAGCAGCATGTTGATAGATACGGGTTTCTAACAGCGGTAGAGCGTACATTTTGCCCAGATCGAGCATATCCAGAGTCAAGTCATGATACGTATGGATGCTAAACTTCACAGTTGGTCCACCCAAGCCTTGGTGAGTGCTGACGATGTCGTATGAGCCGACCTCGGCAGTTTCTTCATTCTGAGGCATCGCTGCCGTCCCTGTCGCGGTTTTCTTGGGTGGTGGTAGGCCTCGCGTACCAGGTGCACGTTTCGCTCCGGCCTGTGAAGAAATGGAGGTATGAGTTGAAACTCTACCTGAGCTAGACAATTCATAATAAGACATTGTACCTTTCTGATTGGCCACTCTGCTATAGAGGCCATGGTGTACTGACCTGTTATCTCCGCGATGTTGGCATTTATAGCCTTGTAGTGGCGCAAATACATGCGCCACCAGTCCTCCGGCACGATGGTGCCGGGTGGGCCAGATAGTACTGGCCCGATGTTGCTCCTGTCGCCCCGGCTCTTGATCTCGCAGGTGAACGTAAATGTCTTCGTCCTGCTCTGGATGGCGTCGCGGTCTGATTCGGCACAGAAACCTGCTAGGCGGTTATTTGTGGAAGCAAATATCGACACTCGGTCCAGTTGATCCGGAGTGTTTTGATATTTGACAGCCACATGCATGGGCTCACCACCTAGCAGTTTCTTAAAATCGTCTTTGTTGACGTCGCTGACCGTGATTTCCTCCATCACACCAATATCAGCCTCCAGGAGCTGAGCCAGATAGAAGGAACTCTGTGAGTTCATGGCGGACAGTTTGGTCGGGTTTTTGAGGGCCAGCAAGGTGTTTAAGACCAGTGTCTTGCCTGTCGTTGTTCTGCCAAACAACAGGAGAGTATTGACTTTTGTGAGCATTTTGTCGGCTATGACTTCAACCCACGCCAGGAACTCTGGGATATCTATCCCATTTTTTTTTAACATGATGCTCAGCCATGCCTCATTGTCTGACATTGGGCTCACCATGTCGTCACCTATTTCGTTATAGAATACTTCCCAGAAGGGAGTATTCTTCAGCTTTTCTTGTTTCTTTGTCTGTTCGAAAGATATGACTGTACGGACTCTGTCCTTGAAGGCTGGCGTTAGGCTATACAGTCGGCGGAACTCCTCACCTGTCAGCCTTTTCATAAAGCTCCCAACTGAGTTTGCCTTGTGCCTTTTGACGAGTTTCTGGATGTAATCCACTTCCACCTCTTCTGTTGCGGAGCGTTTTTTTCTGGAGTTGCGTCTCTGCTCTGGTGCCATATGATTGGCGTCTTCTGGAGTCGGGTTACAGTCTGTGGGAATTTTGGTCAGCCCACCATCTACTTCGTCACCCATACAGTTGCTGACGTGGGTCAAGATTTTCTTTAGAAACTTTACTGCAGGATGGGTAGCAGAATATAGCCTACACCAGTGGACTCCAAACCTGGCACAATACGCCACCCAGCGGGTGGCTGAGCGCACCAGTTGGTAGGACAGGGCAAGCGCGTCAGTCTGTGTGGGTGTGAGGCCGAGTTTTGTGGCAATCCACTTGATTGCCCTGAACTTGTTGGTGCCGGGGTCTGGAAGGGTGAGATGAGAGTGCCCCTGCTCTCCGGTGTAGCTGCCTGCGCTAGAAGGTGATCCGCAGTGGTGGGTGACCATGCCAGCCCATCGGGTGTTTGAGAAAGATTCTCGAATATCTCCGGGCACGACCATAGTAACGAGTCTGTGGTCTCCGTCTCCGGCATAGAGCTCACGGAAGGTGGCATCGACCGTAGCGGTGTACCCAGACTTGCATGGAAGTTGTCCGTGCTGCTTAGGTCCAGCTCCATCACCTGGATGCACTGACTCGGCAGAGCTGCTGCTTCTCCCGAGTATGGGGCTGACTCGACCGCCCTCCTCCGCTCCAGATTCTCCTTCAAAATCAAGCTCACCTGCTTGGCGTTCTTGGGTAAATAGGTCTCGCTGGTCAGATTCCCGCCGTGGTGCTGTATCCCTACCGAATGGATGTTCACCTGCGGTAGTGTCGTCAGCCACTGAACGACCGCCTCCCTCGTAACGAAGTTGCTGACATTGTTGAGGTGCACAGTGTAGGTCGTCTTCTTCTGATTGGTGTTCACTAGAAAAATCTGTAGCGTCGGATTCTGCGTCCTCAACTTCTCCTGTGGGATAACTGGGAGGAATTGCAGAAATGGACTGAGTAGGTCCACCGAAGCCGGAACTGTCAAGGAAGCTGCGTAAGTCCGCTGGTGTATGATGACTTCCCTCCTGGTTCCGCCCGGCTGGAAGCTGATGGGGGGCGAGTTCACTGGATATGTCGAGATGGAGAGCATCCTGCTCACGACAGATTTTCTGTATTCATATTCCATTTGTACCATCTGGACGTATCTGGGTGCACTGTCCAGGTCTTATGATCTGGTCCTTGGATAACTCCTCTATCTCCAAAAAGCCTCATTGTCATGGCTTCTGTTACTGGAATTTTCACTCTATTGCTCATATATACGTTAGTTAGGTCCACTACTGGTAAAGTACCAGCAGCAGTCATGTATGTGTACCTTTCTGTAGTTTTATAGCTTGTTTCTTGGACTGAACCATTCGTGTCTAGTGCATATTCAACCTCTGCTTGAGGAGTTTCCACTTCAGTCGTTACAGGAGTACCAGCTACAGATTGTTGTATCTGATTTATTCCCCGGCACTCTCCAATGGTAACACTCGCACTCAGTATCTTGCATCCATTGTACAACATTGCGCTGTCCCACGTCTTCTGCTCCCAAGTCTTAATCAGAGGTTCAGTAGTATCAGCTTTATTATAAGCAGCATGTTGATAGATACGGGTTTCTAACAGCGGTAGAGCGTACATTTTGCCCAGATCGAGCATATCCAGAGTCAAGTCATGATACGTATGGATGCTAAACTTCACAGTTGGTCCACCCAAGCCTTGGTGAGTGCTGACGATGTCGTATGAGCCGACCTCGGCAGTTTCTTCATTCTGAGGCATCGCTGCCGTCCCTGTCGCGGTTTTCTTGGGTGGTGGTAGGCCTCGCGTACCAGGTGCACGTTTCGCTCCGGCCTGTGAAGAAATGGAGGTATGAGTTGAAACTCTACCTGAGCTAGACAATTCATAATAAGACATTGTACCTTTCTGATTGGCCACTCTGCTATAGAGGCCATGGTGTACTGACCTGTTATCTCCGCGATGTTGGCATTTATAGCCTTGTAGTGGCGCAAATACATGCGCCACCAGTCCTCCGGCACGATGGTGCCGGGTGGGCCAGATAGTACTGGCCCGATGTTGCTCCTGTCGCCCCGGCTCTTGATCTCGCAGGTGAACGTAAATGTCTTCGTCCTGCTCTGGATGGCGTCGCGGTCTGATTCGGCACAGAAACCTGCTAGGCGGTTATTTGTGGAAGCAAATATCGACACTCGGTCCAGTTGATCCGGAGTGTTTTGATATTTGACAGCCACATGCATGGGCTCACCACCTAGCAGTTTCTTAAAATCGTCTTTGTTGACGTCGCTGACCGTGATTTCCTCCATCACACCAATATCAGCCTCCAGGAGCTGAGCCAGATAGAAGGAACTCTGTGAGTTCATGGCGGACAGTTTGGTCGGGTTTTTGAGGGCCAGCAAGGTGTTTAAGACCAGTGTCTTGCCTGTCGTTGTTCTGCCAAACAACAGGAGAGTATTGACTTTTGTGAGCATTTTGTCGGCTATGACTTCAACCCACGCCAGGAACTCTGGGATATCTATCCCATTTTTTTTTAACATGATGCTCAGCCATGCCTCATTGTCTGACATTGGGCTCACCATGTCGTCACCTATTTCGTTATAGAATACTTCCCAGAAGGGAGTATTCTTCAGCTTTTCTTGTTTCTTTGTCTGTTCGAAAGATATGACTGTACGGACTCTGTCCTTGAAGGCTGGCGTTAGGCTATACAGTCGGCGGAACTCCTCACCTGTCAGCCTTTTCATAAAGCTCCCAACTGAGTTTGCCTTGTGCCTTTTGACGAGTTTCTGGATGTAATCCACTTCCACCTCTTCTGTTGCGGAGCGTTTTTTTCTGGAGTTGCGTCTCTGCTCTGGTGCCATATGATTGGCGTCTTCTGGAGTCGGGTTACAGTCTGTGGGAATTTTGGTCAGCCCACCATCTACTTCGTCACCCATACAGTTGCTGACGTGGGTCAAGATTTTCTTTAGAAACTTTACTGCAGGATGGGTAGCAGAATATAGCCTACACCAGTGGACTCCAAACCTGGCACAATACGCCACCCAGCGGGTGGCTGAGCGCACCAGTTGGTAGGACAGGGCAAGCGCGTCAGTCTGTGTGGGTGTGAGGCCGAGTTTTGTGGCAATCCACTTGATTGCCCTGAACTTGTTGGTGCCGGGGTCTGGAAGGGTGAGATGAGAGTGCCCCTGCTCTCCGGTGTAGCTGCCTGCGCTAGAAGGTGATCCGCAGTGGTGGGTGACCATGCCAGCCCATCGGGTGTTTGAGAAAGATTCTCGAATATCTCCGGGCACGACCATAGTAACGAGTCTGTGGTCTCCGTCTCCGGCATAGAGCTCACGGAAGGTGGCATCGACCGTAGCGGTGTACCCAGACTTGCATGGAAGTTGTCCGTGCTGCTTAGGTCCAGCTCCATCACCTGGATGCACTGACTCGGCAGAGCTGCTGCTTCTCCCGAGTATGGGGCTGACTCGACCGCCCTCCTCCGCTCCAGATTCTCCTTCAAAATCAAGCTCACCTGCTTGGCGTTCTTGGGTAAATAGGTCTCGCTGGTCAGATTCCCGCCGTGGTGCTGTATCCCTACCGAATGGATGTTCACCTGCGGTAGTGTCGTCAGCCACTGAACGACCGCCTCCCTCGTAACGAAGTTGCTGACATTGTTGAGGTGCACAGTGTAGGTCGTCTTCTTCTGATTGGTGTTCACTAGAAAAATCTGTAGCGTCGGATTCTGCGTCCTCAACTTCTCCTGTGGGATAACTGGGAGGAATTGCAGAAATGGACTGAGTAGGTCCACCGAAGCCGGAACTGTCAAGGAAGCTGCGTAAGTCCGCTGGTGTATGATGACTTCCCTCCTGGTTCCGCCCGGCTGGAAGCTGATGGGGGGCGAGTTCACTGGATATGTCGAGATGGAGAGCATCCTGCTCACGACAGATTTTCTGTATTCATATTCCATTTGTACCATCTGGACGTATCTGGGTGCACTGTCCAGGTCTTATGATCTGGTCCTTGGATAACTCCTCTATCTCCAAAAAGCCTCATTGTCATGGCTTCTGTTACTGGAATTTTCACTCTATTGCTCATATATACGTTAGTTAGGTCCACTACTGGTAAAGTACCAGCAGCAGTCATGTATGTGTACCTTTCTGTAGTTTTATAGCTTGTTTCTTGGACTGAACCATTCGTGTCTAGTGCATATTCAACCTCTGCTTGAGGAGTTTCCACTTCAGTCGTTACAGGAGTACCAGCTACAGATTGTTGTATCTGATTTATTCCCCGGCACTCTCCAATGGTAACACTCGCACTCAGTATCTTGCATCCATTGTACAACATTGCGCTGTCCCACGTCTTCTGCTCCCAAGTCTTAATCAGAGGTTCAGTAGTATCAGCTTTATTATAAGCAGCATGTTGATAGATACGGGTTTCTAACAGCGGTAGAGCGTACATTTTGCCCAGATCGAGCATATCCAGAGTCAAGTCATGATACGTATGGATGCTAAACTTCACAGTTGGTCCACCCAAGCCTTGGTGAGTGCTGACGATGTCGTATGAGCCGACCTCGGCAGTTTCTTCATTCTGAGGCATCGCTGCCGTCCCTGTCGCGGTTTTCTTGGGTGGTGGTAGGCCTCGCGTACCAGGTGCACGTTTCGCTCCGGCCTGTGAAGAAATGGAGGTATGAGTTGAAACTCTACCTGAGCTAGACAATTCATAATAAGACATTGTACCTTTCTGATTGGCCACTCTGCTATAGAGGCCATGGTGTACTGACCTGTTATCTCCGCGATGTTGGCATTTATAGCCTTGTAGTGGCGCAAATACATGCGCCACCAGTCCTCCGGCACGATGGTGCCGGGTGGGCCAGATAGTACTGGCCCGATGTTGCTCCTGTCGCCCCGGCTCTTGATCTCGCAGGTGAACGTAAATGTCTTCGTCCTGCTCTGGATGGCGTCGCGGTCTGATTCGGCACAGAAACCTGCTAGGCGGTTATTTGTGGAAGCAAATATCGACACTCGGTCCAGTTGATCCGGAGTGTTTTGATATTTGACAGCCACATGCATGGGCTCACCACCTAGCAGTTTCTTAAAATCGTCTTTGTTGACGTCGCTGACCGTGATTTCCTCCATCACACCAATATCAGCCTCCAGGAGCTGAGCCAGATAGAAGGAACTCTGTGAGTTCATGGCGGACAGTTTGGTCGGGTTTTTGAGGGCCAGCAAGGTGTTTAAGACCAGTGTCTTGCCTGTCGTTGTTCTGCCAAACAACAGGAGAGTATTGACTTTTGTGAGCATTTTGTCGGCTATGACTTCAACCCACGCCAGGAACTCTGGGATATCTATCCCATTTTTTTTTAACATGATGCTCAGCCATGCCTCATTGTCTGACATTGGGCTCACCATGTCGTCACCTATTTCGTTATAGAATACTTCCCAGAAGGGAGTATTCTTCAGCTTTTCTTGTTTCTTTGTCTGTTCGAAAGATATGACTGTACGGACTCTGTCCTTGAAGGCTGGCGTTAGGCTATACAGTCGGCGGAACTCCTCACCTGTCAGCCTTTTCATAAAGCTCCCAACTGAGTTTGCCTTGTGCCTTTTGACGAGTTTCTGGATGTAATCCACTTCCACCTCTTCTGTTGCGGAGCGTTTTTTTCTGGAGTTGCGTCTCTGCTCTGGTGCCATATGATTGGCGTCTTCTGGAGTCGGGTTACAGTCTGTGGGAATTTTGGTCAGCCCACCATCTACTTCGTCACCCATACAGTTTGCTGACGTGGGTCAAGATTTTCTTTAGAAACTTTACTGCAGGATGGGTAGCAGAATATAGCCTACACCAGTGGACTCCAAACCTGCACAATACGCCACCCAGCGGGTGGGCTGAGCGCACCAGTTGGTAGGGACAGGGCAAGCGCGTCAGTCTGTGTGGGTGTGAGGCCGAGTTTTGTGGCAATCCACTTGATTGCCCTGAACTTGTTGGTGCCGGGGTCTGGAAGGGTGAGATGAGAGTGCCCCTGCTCTCCGGTGTAGCTGCCTGCGCTAGAAGGTGATCCGCAGTGGTGGGTGACCATGCCAGCCCCATCGGGTGTTTGAGAAAGATTCTCGAATATCTCCGGGCAACGACCATAGTAACGAGTCTGTGGTCTCCGTCTCCGGCATAGAGCTCACGGAAGGTGGCATCGACCGTAGCGGTGTACCCAGACTTGCATGGAAGTTGTCCGTGCTGCTTAGGTCCAGCTCCATCACCTGGATGCACTGACTCGGCAGAGCTGCTGCTTCTCCCGAGTATGGGGCTGACTCGACCGCACCTCCTCTCCGCTCCAGATTCTCCTTCAAAATCAAGCTCACCTGCTTGGCGTTCTTGGGTAAATAGGTCTCGCTGGGTCAGATTCCCGCCGTGGTGCTGTATCCCTACCGAATGGATGTTCACCTGCGGTAGTGTCGTCAGCCACTGAACGACCGCCTCCCTCGTAACGAAGTTGCTGACATGTTGAGGTGCACAGTGTAGGTCGTCTTCTTCTGATTGGTGTTCACTAGAAAATCTGTAGCGTCCGGAGTTCTGCGTCCTCAACTTCTCCTGTGGGATAACTGGGAGGAATTGCAGAAATGGGACTGAGTAGGTCCACCGAAGCCGGAACTGTCAAGGAAGCTGCGTAAGTCCGCTGGTGTATGATGACTTCCCTCCTGGTTCCGCCCGGCTGGAAGCTGATGGGGGGCGAGTTCACTGGATATGTCGAGGATGGAGAGCATCCTGCTCACGACAGATTTTCTGTATTCATATTCCATTTGTACCATCTGGACGTATCTGGGTGCACTGTCGGTCCAGGTCTTATGATCTGGTCCTTGGATAACTCCTCTATCTCCAAAAAGCCTCATTGTCATGGCTTCTGTTACTGGAATTTTCACTCTATTGCTCATACTATACGTTAGTTAGGGTCCACTACTGGTAAAGTACCAGCAGCAGTCATGTATGTGTACCTTTCTGTAGTTTTATAGCTTGTTTCTTGGACTGAACATTCGTGTCTAGTGCATATTCAACCTCTGCTTTGAGGAGTTTCCACTTCAGTCGTTACAGGAGTACCAGCTACAGATTGTTGTATCTGATTTATTCCCCGGCACTCTCCAATGGTAACACTCGCACTCAGTATCTTGCATCCATTGTACAACATTGCGCTGTCCCACGTCTTCTGCTCCCAAGTCTTAATCAGAGGTTCAGTAGTATCAGCTTTATTATAAGCAGCATGTTGATAGATACGGTTTCTAACAGCGGTAGAGCGTACATTTTGCCCAGATCGAGCATATCCAGAGTCAAGTCATGATACGTATGGATGCTAAACTTCACAGTTGGTCCACCCAAGCCTTGGTGAGTGCTGACGATGTCGTATGAGCCGACCTCGGCAGTTTCTTCATTCTGAGGCATCGCTGCCGTCCCTGTCGCGGTTTTCTTGGGTGGTGGTAGGCCTCGCGTACCAGGTGCACGTTCGCTCGGCCTGTGAAGAAATGGAGGTATGAGTTGAAACTCTACCTGAGGCTAGAACAATTCATAATAAGACATTGTACCTTTCTGATTGGCCACTCTGCTATAGAGGCCATGGTGTACTGACCTGTTATCTCCGCGATGTTGGCATTTATAGCCTTGTAGTGGCGCAAATACATGCGCCACCAGTCCTCCGGCACGATGGTGCCGGGTGGGCCAGATAGTACTGGCCCGATGTTGCTCCTGTCGCCCCGGCTCTTGATCTCGCAGGTGAACGTAAATGTCTTCGTCCTGCTCTGGATG